>JAQGBY010000474.1:0-44138 GCA_034698785.1 Mycogona germanica | reverse complement strand
CACGTGACATGCAAAATAATTCAAAAGAGGGCTAACAGGTACGCGATTCTGAATGAATGTCTGGACGAATCAGACATCGGTGAAACCGATGTCTAGTTCTGGAGTTAAATGGATTGCCCCATTCACACTCAAGTTTTAAATTGTGACGCGAATCGGACTTACGTGTGTAAATAATTGAATGAACTTTGTATATAATTTAATGGAAATTAATCTGTATAAATTGGAGAAATAAATAAGAGAAATGGATAGCAACGCCACTGTCAACACAATTGCTTGACAATATTTTAGAAATTTTAAATTTTATTTGAACAGTCTGAAAAAGTGAACATGTGAACTTGTTGTAAATTTGTCAAGGGATTTATATTCAATAATTTGTGGGTTATCGAAGAAGATAGCTCAGCATTTTATAATTTTTCATTCCCACTTAATTGGTAATTGAGATCCAAAAGTATAAACTTGCGTCGCCGTTTTCTTTTGTTTGTTCTGTGTCTGGTTAATCAGAAAAATAGATTAAAACGTAACAATCCGGTTGTATTATTATTATTATTTTCTCGTCAGATTTGTGGTACATTATACTGCACTTCGAAATGGTAACAAGTCTACAAAATGACCAAAATAACAAATATTAAAATAATTATTTTCTATGTTTTTACGAAATATTGCGACGATCTCAGTAGGGATCTCAGGAGGATATCGTTCGTCAATTTAAAGGTTGGAAACACATGAACAAGTACAGTCTCGCTACATAGTTCCCTTTTTTATTTTTATTTAAAAAAAAAGCCCCATTTCTATTTTGAACGGATGCACTAATGACATAGTTGCGAGTTTGTGACACTTGGGGGCTGCCAACGGACTTTATTGATGATGCTACGAAAATGAGGTTTTAATGTCGCGGACGCAATATATTTATTCGCCGAAGATATATTTTTTCTTTCTCCTCTCCCCCCAATAAAATATTCAATCGGCTATCTATTTGTCTATCTCTTTGTATTAGATGAGCAATTGTCTATCGTATTGGGATCGGGACGACGATATGTGTGATAACGAGAGCAGATCTACGTCACATTCCATCAATGCAACTGGATTTTGCAATCAGGCGTGCGCATAATTTCACAGTTTAGTTAAACCACGAAACCACTTTCAAGGCGAGTCATTTAATCGAACCGTTTCGACACATTTCGTTAGACTCAGACGTTTGATTGACTGCAAATTTGAAATACCTTTCGGCCCAATGAAATTTGGCAC
This sequence comes from Mycogona germanica, assembly GCA_034698785.1. Lineage (NCBI taxonomy): Eukaryota > Metazoa > Arthropoda > Diplopoda > Chordeumatida > Chordeumatidae > Mycogona > Mycogona germanica. The sequence continues at coordinate 42,893 of JAQGBY010000474.1, read as the reverse complement.
TGACACGAATCTAACATCGTCTAATGTGGATATTTTAATAAATTAATTCGTTCTGAACGTTTGATTTTTACAGTAGGATTGTTCACAAGTTCAAAATTATTTTCAAAAGTCCAAATCTTACCAATACCAAAACCAATAGTCCTTTGAAACATTGCGTGTCTCATGTAAAATTATCTTTTAGGGGAAATATACTACTACAAGAATGTTACCCGGATTTGCCTGGGTTGACAGTTGTTATATTAAATTGAAAAAGAATCATTTTAAAAATATTTATTTGATTATTTTATGGTTGTTAATATTGTTATTTTATTTTTATATTGAAAATATTAATTACGATATTAATTTAAATATTAATATGTGATATTGTATCAGCCGTACCCCGGGATCGAATAAAACAAGAGAGTTCGAGCCGGGAATCGAAACCCGCGATCCCAAATAAAAAAACTACATCCGGCGTAAATTTCATGGCGCTGCGTAACGCTGTTCGTGAGCTATCGAAGGACAGATAGATCTGTTTTTATACAATAGTAACTTGATAGAGCAAGAAATATGGGCTTCTTTTTTAATCATAATATAACCTTTTTTTCTTTAATTAATAATTAGTTTGAAATGATAGGAAATAGAGCTGTGTTTTATCTCTACAGAGTTTAGTTTCCACACACCATCCCCTACATTCCCAACCCAAATAAATCCCAGGTCACCTAATCTCTCGTGAGTTGTGATTGAATTTGGAACTGTCGCATGAATAGAACACAAATAATTGACTAGTACACCGTGTTAAAAGCGAAATCATTTTTTCTTTCTTTTGTGAGAGATTTTATTTGTACCGTGTCCACATCAACAGTCCTCATTTTGTCCAACCAAAATACGTACGAGCACTTTCTTTTTATGATTTTTTTCTATGTGGCGAATAATGGTTCTACGTCGCGCCATTGAATTTTTGACTATCGATATGTGACGATTGTGTCCACGTATCTGGAGCCTGACCGACGACGACCACCGGGAGTTGGGAAACAACTGCTCCCACAACCATAAATATCGACCCGTTTATTATTATTACATAGTCTGTGTGTTTCTGGTTGTTCCAAATAGCTGACCAGACCACCGTGGACGAATACACACAGTGTGACCGCTCCACCGACTTGGGTCTACGCAATATAAATATAAAACACAAAAGCGTTATTTTTTTTCTGTACGTATTTTCAATATCGTCCTAATTAATATGCACCGATCTCGCAATTGCCATTGTCGAACCCTTGGCCCGTCATAAAACTGCTCATTCGGAGTGGCCCCGTTTTTCGTATCGTAATTTTTCAAACGCCCCCATTTTCAAGTTCATTTCCAAACGCGCGCTCCATATATCCAAGTTCAGCGAAAAATGGCGGACGTTTGAAACATTTCGATCGACAAATCTTTAGAGAACAAATTATGTTTATTAATACCAGAAACTAGAAGAAAAAAATACTTTTTTCTTCCTATTTGTGAAATAGTATTTCGAAATATTAATTGAATAATAATTAAAAATTGGGGATCTAGTGTGGCAAATGTCGCTGGCATCACTGGTAGCACGTGAAAGCGACAGCGCCATTTTGGTCAAGTGGAGACGCCATATTGGAATTTTCTTTTTTTTTAAAAATTGGTTATGCTTAAAACTTCAACGGCTGATATCTCGAGAAATATGCAAAATCGAGATCTCAAATAAGTTGCACTCGACTAAAAATTTGCGGAACAATCTACAGCTCAAATTTGAGTCAATTTCGTTAAGTCGTTCGTAAGTAAACGCTAAGGTGGACAGTTTTTAAAAAAAAAGAGATGTCAAACGTTCAGGATCATAATATACTGTATTTGTTAGGGGAAAGGGAGAATTAATTACTGGCAATTAACGATTATAGTAAAATTGTTGACTAATAACAAATAAATAATTATAAAAACTATTAGGTTCGCGGAACAGATCAAATTGAGAATTCAAAATTTGTCTACAGTCCGATTTTTCTTGGAAATTTGAATCGTTTATCTTCGAGGCATTACATATTCTGGAAAACAACTTTTGAAATAACTATTTGAAGCCCACAACTCAAATAAATTTCGTGCTACGCAAATTTATTTCAAATGGAAAATGTAGATGCGACATCAATTCTATTCAATTTGTGTCTGCACCGGATGTCTGACATGTACAGGGTGACTTGTCTATTGATAGCAATTCCGCTATTTGTCAATGTCGTCGTCCCCCAACAGTTAAAAAAGAGTCCAGATTGATATTTTGAAATGCGTGACTCATAACACTGCTTCGCGTTTTTATCGATATATGGCTATTCATTAGTGAAAATCTAGGTGACAAACTAGGTGTGTGTTTTGTCCGGGTGCGTATGTAGTCCCTGTCCTTGCGCAACCCCTCCCCCCCTCCCTCCTGACTTAACTAATAATGAAAAAACCGCAACGCATGAAGGCTCCATTCCATGCACGAATCGGATGACGGCTCGGCGCGAATAAATTATTTTGGCCATTTTGTAATCAAACTCTGCATATGCACGTACACAAATCCTCGTATGACCCTGCGCTCGAGCATTGCCCTGTTTGGTTTAGTTGGGCAACAATTGGTATCCTTTAGGCGCTGTGATGTAACACTAGAGGGCGCTCAAAGCGACAATTGCGCAGGTGATTACATGCTGCTATTTTCACCGCTAGTGACGCTCATAGAATTTCGCAAATCCTCATACGCCGCCGCCAGAAACACGTTCACAAAAATCTAACACTAAAACATAGTCTGTATTTCCTGTATGTGATTCGATAGCTCAACAACGGCGTAACTCAGTGCCGTTCAATTTGGTGCAAGGTTCAAGTGTAGTGCCGCATAATTTTTATTTTTAAATACTCCTCTTGGTGCTTAGGCACTATGGTGAGGGGCACATTATCACCAGTACCCCGGGATCGAATAATCGAGAGCCCGCGCCGGGAATCGAACCCGGGACCGCTAAACCAACTGCGCTACGACGAGCTCAGCATATATGCTCGGGTCTCTTTGCAACTTATTTCGTATCGTTATGGTATTGCGTTCAAGAGATATGAATGTCTAAAATAAAAATATAACTGAGTTTATGGGCACCGGAGGAGAAGAAAATGATTGAAATTCCGGTTAACGAAAAGCGGGTTCGGGTCTCACGAAAATGCCTGGAGTATTTTTGGATCGACGATTAGGAAATGGTGGTGGGGAGTGAACTAATTTCCGAATACAGACTTTGCCAGTTTGAGGGGGGAGGGGGAGGTAGTGGGGTTTGTGGGGCCAAGGGGGCAGGGTCACTCCTCCTGTTCATTACCCCTACTTCCCAGCCACCTAGCTGTAGTTAATAGTAGCGGTTGTTTCGACATAACTCGCTACAGTGTGTTATGCGGCGTTGTAATTATAGGTGCTGCCGGGAGAACAATAACGATAATATTAAGGGTTTCAAAAAAATCGATTGCATTTTTGCCATTACGGAGTTATGGTAAACTCGGAACCTGCTGGCCTTGGCCGCTTCTCCATATTTGGCGCCACCAGTGTGTCTTTTTGAACACCTTTCGTCGGTTGGCGAATCCGAAACCACCCTCAACCCTCCCTCAAAGCACTTAACAGTTCAGTTTAACAGTTCGGTTTAACAGCTCTGGTGTTTCTGTGACGTAATTCTCTCGCAAGAACGGTGATATCAGGACGGTTGGGGTGAATGGGGTAATTATGACCCCAAATTTATCCTACTACTGGGGGTGACGACGGCAGAATAATTTTTTGAAATTTTGAAATGAAAATTAAGGTGCGAAATTATTGATCTGTGGCAGCAACTTACTTAATATTTTCTGGATTCGTCACCTTTGATATTTTTTGGAGAAACGTTGAAACGAATTATCTTGTTAAGAAAATTAGGTTGTCTACTGATAATCGATTTCTCTCTTCTGTAAACTGATTAAACTCTCATTGCCATTCATTAATAAATCAAAATGTTAAAACGGGAGTAATCTTTATTTCGGATCTAGGCCTACACACGAAACAATGGTGAAACCGCAGATGTAGAGGGAAAGGTTTGTTTTTGGGCGAACATAATTGCGACTTGGTTCTTGATTAGCGCCGATGTACTGGCATTTTTTCGCATTGTTGACCGCTAAAAGGTGATTTGTGGGCTTCCCCTGAAACCCCCCGCAACAACTGTTTCGTGAACGGCGCAGCCCCAGCTTAACAAAAAAACAACTAGAGACGATGGGAGATTCTGTCGAAAATTAGGTGCAGGGTTCCACCTTTTCAATCTCCGTGCGAACTATTGTGTTGTGAAAAGGCAGTGATGCAGGCAGCCCTGGATCAACAAAATAAATAAGGTTTTCAATTCTCTTGTTAGCCAGCTCCTGAGCCACCAGGTTCAACTTGGCCAGCATTTTGCTACACAGAAAACCCAGGATGTCTACAATTCAGACAAGTAGACATCTTAATACGCAGCAACGAAAACCGAACTAGCGATTAGAGTGTTAAACCCGGTGATGACGTCACACATGTGGCGAGTCGATGTGGCGTAGTGAGGGGATCGGATCTGGTGAGAGGTGCTGCCCCGTGCTACGAGGCAATCACACAATGCACCGGCCAGACTCTTATTTTAATATATAGTATGTTAGCGATTTTAGACGTCTGTTTTAAAAGTGTTTAGAACGTCAGTTGTGACGTTTTCGTGGTTAAATTGTAGCCAACACCGTTTTGTTTCAGAAACTCCATTGGTGACGTCACCTCCCGTAAGTGTGCATCGAAAGAACTGTTCTAAAATCGCCATCCGATTTTCCTTGTACGTGCGTTTAGTGCTGATTTATCGTTGTTCATGAGAATATTATATTCTTTTTTATTATATCGTAATTATGAGAACCAAATAATCGCCTATTATTTACGAGTATATTTTAATACTGGTCGAGCGCCGTTCTTGTCCTAGGTTCGTCTGGAGATCCACCTGGTGGCTAATTCCGTGTGATTGATTGATCCAGCTCCAAGAGTATGACCTCCCTGGGATGGGGGCGGGAGGGGTTGAAGAGTAAAAGTGGGATCGTTCCCTCGTCCGGGGGCCCCTGGTTAGGGATCCACGGGGTGGCCTACCAGCGTTCTATATTTTCGCAAACCTAGCCTACAGACACGCTCGACTGAACACCAGATAATGTTATATACACGATACAGTTGAATCGTATTTGTGACAGTAATTGTTCGAAACCATACAACTCCGTCTATTAATGATGATGTGCTAACTAAATAACGTGTCGAAACGCGAGAAAACAATACACAGCAACCGTTTCTCCACTCCTCCACCATTCTAATGCACCACCACCTACTTTTATTGTGCTCCACATTTGCAAACGTTCTTTCAGACAAATTATTGCACTGTGCATGTACGCATGTATTTGATATTGCACAATTTTTTTTTTGAATCAACACTCTTAAATCTGTATGGATTTCTGGAAAATATTTGTTTCCGGTAAATGCGTGTTAGGTCACATGCGGGGTTGTTCCGGTATGTGTTTGCATCGTGTAAACGCCGCTTGTACACTATTGTTGGTGGTGTTGGTGGCGCTGGGCACGCATTATCATTAATAATATCGCGCGGAGTGCTGCGGTGCCGCAATATCGATGTCACCGTGATCCATTTTTTCCGAAATTTAACCTCGTTCGCTCTTTGTGTGTGTGTGTATGCATGTGTGTGCCCGCCTCAAATGATACTCTTTAACTGAACGGTGACGTCACAGTGAGCTGCCAAAAATAGATTGGTGGCCGGTCACCATCCGCCAGAATCGAGACCTGAGGCTCGCGAACTTTTGGGAAAGGCTGGGCGGGAAGATATCTGTCGGATTCTACACAAACGATCGAAGTAGACAAAAAAGTTTTTTATTTTCTGAGTTGCAACCCGCCTAACTAGGGGCAGGATTCTTTCCATCCGGAAATGTATTAACGCCGTATTTTCCAGAAACACTCGCTAGACGGCGGGCTCCAACAAATCGCTATAAAAAGTACATGTTCGCAATTGTAACTACCGTCGTCGTTAGGACTGAGTGATATTAATTATTTATTAAATTTATATCTCATGAACGCAACAACAGAAATATCTAAATAAGTTGCAGTTTGTGTTTACCGCTAATCGCTATAAAAGTGCATGCTCGCAATTGTAACTACCGTCGTCGTTAGGACTGAGTGATATTAATTATTTATTAAATTTATATCTCATGAACGCAACAACAGAAATATCTAAATAAGTTGCAGTTTGTGTTTACCGCTAATCGCTATAAAAGTGCATGCTCGCAATTGTAACTACCGTCGTCGTTAGGACTCAGTGGTATTAATTATTTATGAAATTTATATCTCATGAACGTAACGACATAAATATTTAAAATAAGTTGCAATGGCCATAGAATTTGTCGGCGCTACGTCTAATTTTCATGGCATTGCGTTACGCCGTTGGTGAGCTATATAATCGCAGATTGGGAAAAAACTGACTTTGTAAAATTGGATCACGAAGGCGACTTTTGGATGATATCTGTTTTTTTTTTATGTTCGAAATTTTAAAATTGTTCATTAATTATTATTAGCGACAATTTTTCATAATCATTCTAAATCATGGAAGTGCGTAAACCTGGTGGTTCTATCGACAATTTCGGCAATGCTCCCAAAATGTGTCTTCACCAGGTGTTGTTCTCTCGACTTTGATAAGTTCTGGAAATTTTAGCATTCTTTCTGCGCAAAATTTAAGAACTACTTCAAGTTGCTCGAAAGTTCTACCCCCAATATCTAAGATTATAGCAACACTTCTAGGGATGGGGATGAGGGGGGGGGGACGAGTGACCCTGTAACCGAGAAGAGCGTTTATTTATATTTTATCGCCGTTTAGGCTAATCGCAATGTTGTTATTTTTCCCTTCGCTTCCGAGATTAACATTTTCTACCGTTTTAATCAGGATCCGAGAGAAGGCGATCACAACACTTCTCGAGTCGTCATTACAACATCTTCAACGATAATCTCAAGTTTAACCTTATGTTTGGGTTATCTCGATGTTTCGCGTTTTTGGTCTACTGGCCTTGTAACTGAGCTCGTTTTCTTAGCTTCCCGCTGCTCCAACTGCGATTATCTAACACCAAATAAAATCGTAATCAGTTATACTAGCAGCAAATAAATTGCTGAAACCTGAAAAAATAGTACAACAAATTAATTATTAGTCGTAAACAACTCACTTATGTCACTGGCATCAATTTTTAATCGTGACTTATGAACTTTTACTTGTCCTGAAATCTAACTTTACATCTCGGATGAGCGAAAGAACTAAAATATTAAAATAATCCTCTGTCGAAGTATTAGACTGGGGAGGGGGGTTTAGGGCGAACACGATGGTGGACCTCCTTAACAAATATCTCAAGAGAAAAAATGCACGTAAAACGTAATGACGTCATCGGTCTCATAAATTTCAAGTGTGGTTTTAATAGTAAGTGTTTACGTACTGTTAAAAAAAATGTGCACCCAACTAGACTGTCGTATTTGGCAACGTGTAAATAAACACAAAAAGATTGTAGGGAATTTTTTGTTTGTCAGATTTGATAACAGGGAAATGTGGGTCACATTTTTTGTCTATGTATAGAGATATATTTTTTTATATCTCGTGGCGTGGTTTCTTTTTCGGCAACATTCTGTATGGGGAGACCTCCAAAAATGTATGTTAGATTAAAATAATTATTAATCTAATTAAATTAATATCACGGTATTTTAATCTGTTGTGTGGTAACTGGGAACTTTAATTAAATTCGTGACTTCGAAGTAATTGAATTGTTTTTTAATGGTTTAGTATGTCGAATTTAGTCCTGGAAATGAGTTTCAAATTTCGTTTTCAAAAAGTTTTTCATTTACTGTTGCCCCCCTCCCCCAGAATTCATGTTTGTAAGATTGTAAATTCGCTGACTAGGTCACTGTCTTTGCCTTTCAATATTTAGACATCTTTAAGAGACCTCTCAAGTCACATCCGTAGTTACAGATCTTTTCTTCTAGCGCTTGTGATCCTCTAGACCGGAAACGCGTCAGCAATAAAAAAGAACAACCTCGTAACAGTTAATTTTTTATTTTCTTCTATTTCAAAGACGCGTGTGTACGTGTCGTGTCTCCTATCAGACAACAGGTAAAAGATATCGCATCCTTCCCAATATCCACCCACCGTTTGTATCCGTTGTTTACACAACAGCAAAAAAATAAAATCGATAGCGATTTCGGAAATCGCGTTGCACCTTCGTCACGATGACGTCTGCACCGACACTCCTGACTTGATACTTTCTTTCACAAGTCTGTCATATGGATCCAGTTCTTATCTAAAAAGTAATCGACGAACAATTCTAAGAATAGATTACGTACCTGTATGCAGGTGTAGATATGTAGTCCCTGTGAGCTACACGAAAGATTTGTGAGGGGAATTCCATTCATGGGCTACTGTAATGACAATAAATCCTCCTATATTATAAAACAGAGATTTTGATTTTCCTGTCCGGAGACTAACTCACGAACGGCTCAATGAAATTGCATAAAAATTAACATACACTTAGTAAACCAGCATAATTCGCTAGCGACGGAGCGACGGATCTCGATTATCAATAAAACATAATAAACCAACCGTTATCAAATTTTAGATAATCTCCCTTTCGCTTCAAACTTAAAAAATGGCGTCTCCACATCAAAAGCATGTCGTCGTCGATTTCACGAGACAACCAAGCACACCAGATAACAGTTCCAACCAAGCTCACCATACCACATACTATTACCGGAATAATATTTTCAATATTAAAATAAAATAACAATATTAAAAAACATAAAATAATCAAATAGATATTTTAAAAATGATTCTTTTTCAATTTAGCATGACAATTGTCAAACGATTGAAAATTCAAATTTTTAAATACTTCACATTTAACGTGTGCGTTTATCGTGTTATCGTGTAAACGTAAAATAGCCGGTAAAAAAACCCAGGCAAAGCCGGGTAACAGTAAATTATGATTGCACCAGTTAAAAATAATGCAATGGTTTTTAATTGTGTTGAACATTCTTTATACTTCTAGTTTTTTCTTCTATTTTGGTCGAGGGGGTCCTGAGAGGTTTCGAATTAACCCTGACAGTTAAAACAAGCGTTAGTGCCTAATCATAGAGCAATAGCGCGGCAATTACTCACATTAACTGTATTTGGGTTAGCTATTATTTTATTGTTGCATTGTGGAAAATGTGCGTGCTCATAAGAAACAACGTTTGCCCACCTCTTACTTCTTCATTTCGAAGGTGTGTGTCTTTGAGAATACCAGCAGTTTGCGTCTGAAAAATAAAAACATTAATGAACCTGTTACATGTTTTCACCGAAACCGGGTGCGCATTTCAGAGCTTCGACTTATCCATTTAAAAAAAATATCAGACATCAGAGTTTATTTATCATTCAATTTGACATTTATTGCGGCGAGCTTTTGGCTTTTAATAATATCACAAACACCGTTTGTGGGAAACGGAAGTAATCAGTTGTGCTCGCCCGCCACTAGAGGACAGCACCAGTACCTGAATTCGATTTGTGGTTATAACCCGTCCATGAGGGTTGTCTTAACCACTTGTTATTTATTGAATAACGAACGTTAAAACGTACATTTTGAACTTCCGGTCTAGATTCTCAACTAGTGACGTCAGGCAAGCTTGAAATCAAACTTGAAAGTCCAAAATATAGGTGGAATGCAACGCTTGCGGAAATCGAGTGAAGCGACTGATTAATTGGTTAAACAATTGTAATCGCTCCGGGACCGAATAAACGAGAGCCCGTGCCAGGATTCGAACCCTGGACCATCCTGCCAATCACGTTGTAATTTTATTTTTTGGCCAGTATCAGCCGGAAGTCGAGAAGAAGGAGAGAGCGGGGTTGCGTCGTTCCTTTTGTCACGTCTCCTGTCACTTCTGCGTGACGTCTTCTTTATTTCCGCGTCGCCGCCGTCTTGAGTGTCGTCTTCGCGCTTGGTGCTGTCTCCGGTCGGACATCTGGGTCTTGGCCACGTGTCCACCCGAGCCGAACAATCTCGCCTGTTCCTCGTGACGTCATTTCCTGTCACCTGCTAGATTCTCTCTCACTCTCTCATACTTTCGCCAACCTCCACCGCTCGACAAAATTTTATATTATATTTCAACTGCCGGCGATATTTACCGAGCTGTTCACGATTCAGTTCTAATGGACTTGGTTGCGATATTTTTATATAGGTTAAGGTATATTTGCACTGCGAAAAAGTAGCGTCTAATGTTTAGAATGTCATTTCAATCGGTTCCCAATTTTCAGGATTTATGAAGTGTTTTGAAATGTCACATTTTCAAGTTGCTGGGGCATTTTCGGAACACTGATCAAATCACACTTCACTAATTAATTCCATCTTTATTTAATACAACGCTTACATCCGTCTGCAGATGTTTTTTTTTTTTTTTTTTAAAGAGGGTTCAAATTTTATTAAACCGCCAACCGATGACGTAATATGGGATGTCATATGTTAAAGTAGAGTGACGTTGACGATTTATATTAAAAAAAAAGAAAATGCAAACTCATGTCACAATTTAACGAGAAAAAAAATATTCAGTGTATGCCGTTGTGTATTCCATTTTCTTGGCAACCGAAGTTTGAGAATATTTTAATCATAGTCCCAAAAAAATAAGGTTTCGTATATAAGGCACTTTTGATACAAAAGATGGTGAAAATTCAAGCCCGCGCTACAAAATTCGGCTATAAAAGTATACGAACGAATAAACCGACATCGTTCAGATTCAGTTATGATGGGTGAGGGGATAAATAATATATTTTAATATAAGAAGAAGCACTGTCGCAACTCCATTCACGTCCCAACTACCCCAAAGTGAAGGGGATAGATACAATGCTCTAAAACCACCCTGCCGTGCGGGGAAAGCTAGCTACAAGGGGCAGCTTTCTGTTGCGTGGGAATGAAATTACAGAATGAACGTTGCGGGAGCTGGCCATCATCCGGGGCCGCATGTGGCCACCACAGCTCCAAACGTTGGCCTCTCTTTTTCCTCCTACTTACCTGAATGTGCCTTCAAATAAAACTCGAATAAGATTTATTCGCCGATTGATCGAAACGGTTTTTTTGTTGTCGGTTTGCTCCACCGCGACCGTTTAATGCGTTGAACCAACAAATGTCGCTCTTGGTTTGATGGAAGAGAAATTTCTATTGTCACCAATTTAATGGAATTTCTGTAGAATGAAGGTGCGGGGGTGGTTGGCGGGTGGGGGGGGGGGAGAGATGGCTGAGAAATTTCGCATAAATTCCTAGGCGGCCTAGTGAACGACTCGTACCGCGTAACCCTTGGCGGCCTTTATTTTTTTCTGCCACCACTTTCTTCATTTGTCACTTTCCTAACCTACTTTCTTTCGCAGAGTTTGACGTCTTTGTACAACGAACGTATTTAGTCATCTTTTTTGGGCGAGTTAAATGAGCAGCGAATCGGTTCGAGCGCCGCCACGCGGATGAAGACGAAAAACGAAAACGATCAAATATTAATGGCCGTGCTTATTTATTTACCAAGCGATGCTTGGGCAGGGTGCGTTCAAACACTGAACAGAATGGGCGAGTCAGTGTTAGGACGAGAAAGTCCTACTCGTTCTCGAATGACAGATGCGCGTGTGAATTTCTAAACACGTGCTGGAGAGAGGTGCGTTTTGACATTGGAACAAAAGAGGCGAGTCCGCGCTTGGACACGAAAGTACAGCTCGTTCTCGAATGGAAAATCGCCCATTTCAAATGTGTGCGGTGAAGTCCAAACCCGGAGAGGGGTGCGTTCCACTTTCAATACTTTTCGGCCACGCGATCTGTATTTCAGCAAATCGCATACGATCTTGAAGGCCAATTTGAACCAACCTCAATCGCGATTCATTCCTCAAGTACGCTAAGGTAAGCCTAATGTGACGAATTGTTCTAATTTCTTACAAGATCAACCAACTGAATATTTTTTTTTAACGAATTGGAACTTTTTGTAGACATTCCAAATTTTACATTTGACATACAAATTGTGCATTTCCTAAAAGTTTACTAGGTTTTTTTTTGCGCAAACGCAGCAGTTGCAAATAACTTTTACAATGGTGTTCTGGTATTTTGCATTTCTTTTAAAAGCGCGCTGGGTTTTGCCGAGTAATTATGAGTGTGACTCGTGAGAGGGCGCCACCCGATCAATTCGCGCGCAATCTTAATGGGCCGCTTATAAACGCACGAACATAGCGTAATCGGGGGTGAAAAAATTTGGCCCAGTGACTAAAGAAATATGTAGCCCAAGTGCAGGTCACGGCGTCTAGTTAGTATGAACGCCGATGTGTCTTTCTGCCAAAAAATTATAAAAAGATAAGTAAAAAAAATCTTAATTCTCCACGACAAGCGTATCCAGTTTCTCCGTAGTGCCTAATCTAGTACGTACGAGTCGGGCAAAAACTGCTATGCAAGGATGTCTAGGCGTCGCTCCAGTCGCCTGTATTCCACGAATCCTTTCGAATTAAAACGGGCATTCCAAAAATATATATTTGTAACTCTTATTTACATTTGAAAACATTGGGCGTCTTGCGTTTCATTTGCTCGTGTTTAACCTCTGGTCTACCACTTCAAAATATAAATGACCTATTTTGAGTGACACGGATGAATTTCTCGATTAAAATCTGATTGTCCCAGATCTTTCTTTTTATTAAAATGTGATTGCTATAAAATAATTTAACCAACGATAATAATAAAAATGTAATAGAAAGATGGATGTGATTTTAGTAATGAAATTTCTCGTACGTTACACAAAAGGAAAACCACTTTCCAACAGCTTTTGAGCAGCTTCATGCGCCAGATGAGTAGCGATTGAACTGTTTTATGTGAAAAATGTCTTAAGAAATTCACTTGTTCCTCAGCAAATTTACACCCTGACAAGTTTCTTATTTAGATTTAGATATAACAAAAAGGGTGCCCGTCTTTGCCTGGGTTTACAGTAACCACCAATGAAATAAAAAATTGTTTAAATTTACCTATTTACAAATATCTATGTATTTGATTATTTTATGTTTTTTAATATTGTTATTTTATTTTATTTTTATATTGAAAATATTATTCCGGTAATAGTATGTGGTATGGTGTGCTTGGTTGGAACTGTTATCTGGTTTACTTGGTTGTCTCGTGAAATCGACGACGCATTGCTTTTGATGTGGAAACGCCATTTTTTAAGTTTGAAGCGAAAGGGAGATTAGCCGAATTTGGTATGGTTTATTTTAATATGAAATATTGAAAAGTGATCGCTAGTGAATTGTGATGGTTTACTAAGTGCAAATAATATAGGATTAAGAATTTTTTGTCAACTTCTATAGGCCAATTATCAAATTCTGTTCCAATCGTTAATACTTCTGGGGAAGAAGGATAATTGGGCGTAGTTGTTTTTAGCATAAATTATGAATTGGACCTTATCAGTTGGTATCCACGATATAGCTCCAGAATTATTTTCTCAGAAAGATATTCTCCAGTTTCGATATAGAGAGGGGGAAAAGCGAGACGACATTGTTGCCGGCGCCAACCGCTAGTTGCGCTTCGCCATTCGACTCTTAACTGATCCGCGATTGCGTAGAGCGAGGGAGTTTGCGCCATAGCTGCCCCCGAAAGTGGGTCACCCAATTTGTCCACTGTGTCTACGTCTATTGCTATAGGACGACGCCACCACCACCGCAACCAAATACGTGTTTAGAGAGAGAGAGATGGCGAAGCCGTTGAAACGCTATCCAAGTACAGTATATGGCCATCGTCAAATGAAAAGGGTGTTTAACCAAAAGTCAAAGGTTTTACTGTTAACACCCAATTACGCCTGCCCGCCGCGAATCGTTCTTTTCTTCGTTGTTATTTTTCATTTTCTTTCGGGACACCGGACTCTCAACCCTTCAAAACCACCACCCCGTCCCCAAACACGGTCACCAGAGGATCCCTTAATTGCGGTTCTCCTCCTCACATCCATCCCTTCTATTTCAATAATTGGTGACTGAGGTGGCCATTTTCAAGTCCACGACCAAAAAAACCGCGACCGGTGGTTTTTCAAAGGGCGACTAACGGGATTCCCGTTCCCGAAACTGAATTTAGGGAAACTGATAAGTGATTTACATGTACTGGAGAGAATTGGCGTATGACCAGTTGTAGTTCGTGTGGCGCGACGGGTTCCGGGTACGATTCCCGGTCAGCATCTCGTCTCGTGGTATTCGATCCCGGGGAAACTGGCGAAAATGTGCTACTTTTCGTTTAGTGTTCAAACCCCGTGTAAGGTTCCAGATTAGCAATTTTAAGTAAAATAATTTAAGAAATAATATTTTTTTGATGATGGCATCATAATGTTTGTTTCAATTAAGTTCAAATTAATTGAATTTTTGTTTGAGAAATTTAAAGAGTTCAAAACGTGTACGCAAGTTGTTTTCTTCTTTTTCTTGTGTGTAATTTTAATGAAGGAAGGGTTGTTATCTTGAGAGGTTGAACAGCCCGAAGCCAGGGCATAAAACTCACCTGGCCTCGCCCAGTTGAGTCCAACCAGGATGAATGTCCTGAACTCGCGCGGACACTTTGTTGACCTACCTCCAATTAAGTTATTTTTATATAGATAATTTCGTTTATTGACCAATTCCGGTTGTCCGCTGCAGTTGTTTTCCAAACGAGACCCGATCCGAGACGAGATTTTGGACGTCTCGAAATGTTGTGGAAACAAGATCCTGGAACTTGAGAAAATAAATTGGGCGTTGTCTTATCTCGTCAGAAGCCTTGTTAACTCACGAACTGCTCAATGAATTTGCATAGAAATTAACAGACAATTAGTAAACCATCATAATTCGCTAGCGACGGAATATCAGATATCAATTTTCAATATTACATAATAAAACAGCCGTTACCAAATTTTGGATAATTTCCCTTTCACTTCAAACATAGCAAATGGCGTCTCCACATCAAAAGCATGACGTCGTCGATTTCACGAGACAACCAAGCACACCAGATAACAGTCCCAACCAAACACACCATACCACATACTATTACCGGAATATTTTCAATATAAAAATAAAATAAAATTACAATATTAAAAAACATAAAATAATCAAATAGATATTTTTAAAACGATTCCTTCAATTTAACATAACAATTGTTAAACGATTGAAAATCCAAATTTTTAAATACTTCACATTTAATGTTTGCGTTTATCGCGTGTTATCGTGTAAACGTAAAATAGCCGGTAAATTTAAACAATTAATTTTTTATTTCATTGTTGGTTACTGAAGACCCAGACAAAGCCGGGCAACATTCTTGTTTATTTATATTTTTAAAGAATCGGCTTTGTATTTGTCGCTTTCTTAAAAGAGACGAGAAACATAGTAGTAATGTCCATTTTGTTATTTCCTGGTTTTTCAGTCTTGCCTGGTTCCCCCTTTACTTCGAAAGAGGTTCCGCAACTGTACTCGTCTCACCTTCTTCCCCCTTCTCCTTCAAACAACTCACTCCCGTTCTTCCGGGGTTTTTCGCTCCTCCTTTTATCACGGAACCTCCTCCTCTTCCTTAATTGCAATTGTCAGGCCGCGATTTGGGATTAACACCATTTAAAAAGAAGGCATTTGTCTTCCGACAGTGCTTCGATTATTTCGAGCTTAGACAAACTGTAGAATGGAGGTCGCCTTTGACTAACTCATCCACCCACCAACCGCCCCGCGACTGCGAGGGGAAAAAAAAGAGGGTTAATTCGTTTAAAAGGGTAATAAAATGTCGAAGGGAATATCTTTTATTGCCGCTACATGCTCCCACTAAGTCTTCGCCCGAGTTAATATATTCAATCCGGGGACGAACGGGCAAAGAAATAGACGCAGCAATTACATTTTGGGAGATCGTGTTCAGGAAAGGGATTCGTCTCTTTTCACCACCCAACATGGACAGATCAATTTCTTATTCTTATCTCCTTGCGTGGATCAAAGTGACCTTAAAGACGACCTAAGCGGGTTGGCCGTCTGTACCCGAGACGCGAGTTCGATTCCCGAACGAAGACTATCGGAATTTTTCGGGCAATACAAATTCCTAAACAGGACTCTTCGGATTGGAAATAAAGTGGTGTCTAGGTAGATTGTAGGAAGCCTAGGCTACACAAAATTTTCGGGTCGCCCCCTGGCGGAGTTTTATGGTTGATGATACCTTAAAGACGACCTCATCTCTTGTGTCCGGTTTTGGTGGCTCCAACCTCCTCATTTTCGGACCATAAATTTTTTTTACCACCAATATATTTTTTCTCTCGGAGTACTACTAATTGCTTGGATTGGGTCAGTGGTCAATCGGTGTGGGTCCTTTGGTTTGTGACGGACAGTGGACAGCGTCTTTTCCAATCCGAACGACGGTGGCTTCTTTCTTCTTCTTGCATTTCGGTTGTAGGGAATGGAATGGATGCCAAATCAAATGCTCGTCACAGTAACCTAAATTCATAAAAGAAATTGAGCTCACTCTGTGACTCTCTGTCTCTCTCCCACACTGTAGCTGGGATTCCACTCAGTGGCAGCTGCCCCTGGAGCAGGCTCTGGAAACATCGACACAAATTGACATCACCTCATATTGACAATCGGCCAATCCTATATTATAAACAGAGATTTCGATTTTCGTGTCCGGAGACTAACTCTCGAACGGATCAATAAAATTACATAACAATTAACATACAGTTAGTAAACCATCATAATTCGCTATCGACGGAATTTCAGATCTCTATTTTCAATAAAACATAGTAAAACAACCATTACCAAATTCTGGATAATCTCCCTTTCGCTTCAAGCTTAAAACATGACGTCGTCGATTTCACGAGACAACCAAGCAAACTAGATAGCAGTTCCAACCAAGCAAACTAGATAGCAGTTCCAACCAAGCAAACTAGATAACAGTTCCAACCAAGCAAACTAGATAACAGTTCCAATCAAGCAAACTAGATAACAGTTCCAACCAAGCAAACCAGATAACAGTTCCAACCAAGCTCACCATACAACATACTATTACAGGAATAATGTTTTCAATATAAAAATTAAATAAAATAACAATATTAAAAAACATATAATAATCAAATAGATATTTTAAAAATTACTCTTTTTCAATTTAACAAACGATTGAAAATCCAAATTTTTAAATATAAAAAAAAATTTGAGGCACCACTGCATGACGTTATTATAGCACGTGAAAATTCGAATTGTTCAATTCATCATATCGATTATTATATCGATTGCAAATTTCCCCCAATAATCGTGAACCCATGAATTGTTTCGGTTACCAGCTCGACTGCGAATTATTGAACGCAGCCCCAACTCGAAGCACTTTCAACGGGAACGATTTTTTCTTCAATTGACCGATTTCGTTTCCACATTTCCGGGAATTTTATGCGCGAGCCGAATGAGAGAATCTTATCATTTCTATCCTGGTCCCAATTGGCTGGGCGCATTTTTCGGAGAACGGCGCTGGATTTGGTTTTATGTGTCCGAGATGGGCGCATGCGCAGTGGCTCGTTGTTGCTACGTTATGGGTGTGTGTGTGTGAAGCGAAATCCCATAAATTGCCACTGGGTACCCACCACCACCCCCCATTTCCCCCGTCCAGCATACCCCTAGCACCAACAAACACGAGTGCTACTGGAATTTTCGGCGCTGGACACGAATCTCAATGACGTGGTGGACGTCAGTTCCGTTCAACATCGACTCTCTCACCTGACCTGTTTGAAGTCGTACAAGGTGATCGAAATAAAAATAAGATTCAAACAGCTTTTAAAAAAGTGAAAATAAAATAATTTCTGGTTAAAAAAGACAGGCGTTTTGTACGAATGGAACGCGCGTTCGCTTTTGCGATGATGTTAGTGGTGGTGGTGGTGGTCGGGGGCATGATTCAGCAACTAACCTAGTGAACCAATTTCGTCGTTCGCAGTATTAAACTGCTGGACTTGGCACTCAATTATTTGTGCACGCCAAACTAATATTCTGCGCAGATTATAAGGGCGGCTGGTTTTTTCTTCTTCTTTCAAATCGTTTAGTATTTTTTTCGCCTTCATTCCTGACGCCCCCGGGGCCATGTATTGAAGTCGAGCGGGCCGCAAAAAATTTAAATCACGATCTGACTCTCTCGAGACTCAGTAGAGCGTGTCCAGGATCATAGGTATTTTTTAAGCAAATAATTTCATGCTGAATAATATGCATCATTTTCCTAAACATTTATGTAAAGATCTCCTTTATTAAAACGTTTCAGAATGCTTTTGTTTGAAACGTGCGTTATGTTTTAGACTTAATTCATATCCGTGTCTCTCTGAATCCTCCCCGCCAATTTACAAACGCGCACTTCACGATTTCTGTAACTCTTCCCAAAAAAAAAGCGATATTGTTAAGGAGGTCCTGCAGCGCGTTCGCCCTAAAACCCCGCCAGAGGGCGACCCGATAATTTTGTCTTGAGTCTGATTCCTAGGTAGGGATCTTTAACGTGTACCTGATATCGTACAGACAAAATCCTATGGATTTACTTTTCATTCCAAAGGAAGGTATGCGTAGGGAATTTCCCTCGCCCGAAAAATTCCAGAGGTCTCTGTCGGGAACCGAACCCCCAGCGAACACGCTCATTCGGATAACTCCTCCAAGACGTTGAGAGGTTCGCATCAAAAACTCGTGATCGCGGTTTCGATTCCGACCAACACCTTCGGAATTTTTTTCGGGCGAGAGAAATTCTTTAATGCGCCTTCTTTCTGAATAGAAGTAAAACCAGACCCCCTTTCCTAGGCAGCCTAGGTTAGGCAAAATTTCCAGGTCACCCTCTACTGGGGTTTTTAAGATGTTAAATCACCGGTTCACCCATTTAACAACCATTCATTACCTCCAAGACGTCGATTTTCATCCGAATCTAAGAAAAACATTCTCAGGGCGTAAATCTAAACAGAATTAAGTTTTGCTTCGAGGATGGGTTATCGACTTGATCGATTTGAGGGAGACAAATTCGGCTACTTTTGAATAGAGGTAGGGTGGTGTTGATGATGACCAGTTTCACCGCGACTTTACTGAGTTGCGGAGTCGGCCGAGTTTTATCTGTACTAGCAGTAGTACACCGTAGTCTTAAAAAATCACCGTGAAACTGGTCCTGCCACGGTCATGAGCGTGTGTATGTGCTTTGATGTCGGTGGACTTGACCGCTGCCGTAGCTCGCTCGACGTTAGGCCTACGTGATGGTGGGCGCGTTGGCCTTTTCTTGTCGTCCACATGGCGAGAGATGGCGTTGCGTGCAACAACGCGGGGGCTCTCTAGCCAAAGCGGTTGACTCTCTCGCACTCTCGCTCTCTCGCGAGAGTCGTGTCGGTTTGGCAAATTTGGGTCAGTGGAGCTTTGCCGTCACTTTCTCTCTCTTTTAACATAGACCTAGTTTTACACTTGGCCTACTCTCGGTGGCGGTGCTGGTGGCGGTGGTGGTAGTGGCGGTGGTAGTGGTGCTGGTGGTGGCAGTGGCTGGGCGCTTGACGAAAAGTGTGCCCAGTGTTTGTGTGTGTGCGTGCGTGCGTTGGTCGTGTTGCTGGTGCTAGGTCGAAAGCGGCGGCCCGCAAAAAGAGAGTTCTCACTAGTTTCGCTGCGGCCACGCTGGAGAAACGCACCGACACATTAGTGCTCGTTTTTTGGGGATTTTTACAATTCGGACATCATCACCCCTCACCTTCCATTTAGAAATTATTGGCTGGGTCCTGGCCAGCACAACGCGCGATTGGATAAAGCAGGACCAGCACCGGATTTTAAAAAAAAGTGTCCGATCTCTCGTCTTCATTTTTAATTTCGGGGGGATCGGTTTTTTTGGGGGGTTGGCACGTCTGTCTTTTTTTGGTCACTGCCACGACAACCAGTGACGACGACGACGACTCTCTTCCATCCACACACTTGGACAGGTGATGACCACCTTCCTCTGAGAACTCGGGGACGTCCACACACACAAACGTGGTCACCACCAACTCGGACAGTTTGAGTTCTCGAAACTCGCGCTCTCTCTCAACACACAAGTTCGATTCGGACTTGTCGGAATCGCAGGTGGAATCGATCGATAACTTCCACCGACTCGGTGGGAAAAGTTTGGACCGTGTTGTGTGTGTGTGCGTGTGGATTTTTCGGTCGTGGGTCGGACCTACATGTGCTCTTTGCCATCTCGGATAACACAACAGCATTCTGAGCTCTCTCCAGTTTTCTCGGATATTTGTGGCGCGAATTTGGGCAATTGTGCGTGTTCTGGGATTTATAACTGAAGTCGGTTTAATCGGATTTTCGTAGGAAGTTTTTCGGAGTTTGTTTGGCGTCCTGACACCTGTGAAGCGTGTGTGGACCACCCCGAGTAATCTGACAAACGCAAACTCGGTAAACAGTTTGTGGTTTTGGCGGTTTTGAGTGTGATTTCGGTGGCACCAGGACAGAAGAACACTTGCTCTCGTTCGGGCTCTCTCTCGAGAGAGAACTCAGTTGAGAGAGTTCGGTGGTTGCGAGTCTGACGTGTGCGGGGCGACACGGGCGCTCCTAGCGGCATTGTGTGTGTGGGGAAAAAACTGTGGCGGAGAAAGTTGTGTTTGTTGTTGGTGGCGGCATCGAATTATCATAGCCGGGCTGACCTAGCTTTTTTTCTCTCTTATTTTTCACGGAGCTCGCCCAATAACTGCCTACCCTACCTATTTACCTGTTGCAGTAACTACGTCGTACCGACTTTTTTGTGGTGGTAGTTGTGCGTGAGTTGTGAATGCTCGACGCCTTTTTTTTCACCAAAAACACCTACAAACAAATTCGAAATTCAAACAGTTTCGTTAAAAATTTGAAGAACATTTGTTAAGTTTCTTGGAATTTGAGAACAAGTTTTGCAGAGAAAAAAGTTTTCGTTTTTTTGTACACCACCCCGACAATCGATGCTAGACATCGATCGGTTCTCGATATCGACGGGCGCGTAGCGATTTTCAGTCCGCGTGTGTGGTGTTGGTTGGTGGAGCTTCGCGCGCAGTCTTAATGAACGCCGGGAGTCGCGCTGCACGTGTGACAACCGGCTTCCGATCAATCGTTGATCGAACCTCGACCTTTCCGATGACTTGAGACACTTTTGTTTTTCTTCTGTCTTTTGTATATCGCTTTGTCTAAAAAAAATAATTACGAACGCCACCAGGATTATTTTTGTGTTTTATTTTTGGGCCACGGGAATTTTGTGTGCGCGCGAGTGAGCGAGTTTTATTTGAGGAGAGAGAGAGAGCGAAACGGAAGTGGTAAAGGAAGCGGAAGTTGTAGTTTTGGCGGGCCGGGCGCATCATAGCGCGCGTCGGTTCGTGAAATCGCGCGCGCGTACGAATTGGGGAGCGCGCCCCAGCCTCCCTTTCTCGATGGATACTGAAATCGATTCGGATATCGATACGGGACACTCGTTTTCAGCACCTCTGAGACATTAATTTATTGCAATCACCGCCAATCTTGACATTTTTCAGTTCTTTATTTTTGTTGGTGTTTCTTTAACGCCCCCTCGCGGATCAGCGTAAATGCCCCACCACTCCAGCTACGACAAACCCCCGTCCTCGAGCCCCCGAATTTCGATCGGGTTCCGCACCCCTCCCCCGCCCTCCGCCTACCAATCGGGCTTCGAAGGGGGCACCATGCCGCTACCCTCGTCCAATCAGCGCTCGCCCTACATGCTCAACCCCAGCATGATGAGCGCGACGGCCGGTGTCGGCAACAACGTCAGTTCCTGTTGCTATAACATGGATGCTTGTTATTTGGTGGCAGGTACGGCCGGCGGGGGTGGCGCCACCGCCGCCGACTACGTGGTCGTGCAGGAGCAGGCCGACACCAAGGAGGGCATCGAGGAACTGTGTCCGGTGTGCGGCGACAAGGTGTCCGGTTACCACTACGGTCTGCTCACCTGCGAGTCGTGCAAGGGATTCTTCAAGCGCACCGTGCAGAACAAGAAGGTCTACACTTGCGTGGCCGAACGCAGCTGTCACATCGACAAGAGTCAGCGGAAACGATGTCCCTACTGCCGATTCCAGAAGTGCCTCGACGTCGGCATGAAGCTAGAAGGTAAACACAAAAATAAACTATTTTTAATTATGTTGTTAACTAGATGAACTAACCGGATTCGCTCGAAAGTCCCCGTCTCAATTCAAATATTTCCTCACGTGTGTCATGACAAGGCCGTAACAACACTGAATTTTACAAGTGCAGACCTCATATTTAAATTTTCTGGCGAAAAGAAACTTTAAATGGCTAATTTATCGAGAAATACGCGAAACCGAGATGTGAAATTTCGTCGCTAGACTGCAAATTTAAGGAACTATCAGCAGCTCAAATTTTATTAAATTCCATCAAGCCGTTCAAAGTATAGTTTTTCTCGAACGCTTTACAATTTAAATATCTAATTTGTTTAAAACACAAAATTATTTTATTCCGAATTTGTTAAATAGCCGTCTCAGGTATTAAACGATTTACAAATAGGAAATACGGAAATATGACTGGCAGCATTGGTAGCACGTGATAGCGACTGCCGCCATTTTGGACTAGTGCTGACGCCATATTTAAATTTTCTGGCGATAGGTTGTTTCTTTAATTAAAGAAACTTTAAATGGTTAATTTATCGAGAAATACGCGAAACCGAGATGTGAAATTTCGTCACTAGACTGCAAATTTGATTGAAGCGTAGGATTATAATATCGACAACATTGCTGTTGCCACAAATGTCATTGTCATCTGCGATTCTTGGATGAGCCGCGAACCACGTGTGACGTCACGAGGGTCTTCTGTTCTGATCAGGAGCGATCCTCTTCACTCCTGATGAGCTCCATAATTTAGATTAATTTAGATTAACGACCTCTAAATTGTTCGTGCTCTCTCACAGAAACTGATCTTTCACAGCAGTGCTCCTCGTCACCTCTCTTAAAACAATCGATGACAGTGTGACACCACCCGAATTTACTTCGGACACGCGTCGGCTCAAAAATGTGCGAATCAAAAATTCCGCAATTGGTGCAGCCAGAATCAATTGGTGTAATTACACAAATGACCCGGAAATGAGTTTTTCGATGGCGAAACATCTGTTTACGAATCCTACATTTTGAGCGCGCTAAAAATATGGTGATGCGTCATTTCGCTGCAGCAAAATTCTACATTGCGCCGAATTTTTCCATTCGAGGTTCGTAGTTGAAAGTGTCGATTTGAATGTTTTTACAATCCCAAATTTGTATACAATCTATTAACTAGTAAATCCGGTTTCTATTTTTTTGTTCGTTTTTTAATTGGTGCTAGATTGTTACGTGTAAGGCGGAAGTCGCGGTTGTGCCTCCCGTTCGTTCGGGACCAGTTGGAAAAATTGCCAGCGTTACCAAAAAATCGGGGCCGCAGTTGATTTAATGGGGCCGCGTTCTCGATGCAGCAGCTTGTGCTACCGCTTTTATGGTCGATCCGAGGCAGATTGCGAACCAGGGTTCGAAATATCTAATATCTTCTACCTGGGTCGTAGATATATTTGAACCCGGACGTGGGTGTGCTCGATGACACAATCTCTGAACAAAATCAGGCGACCAACTTTGCTCAAATCATTTCTAGATCTTAAGAAGTACGTAAGAATTAAATAATTTAAGAAAAGATCAATTTTTTTTTTGCCAAGTTCAGCTGACGGTTTCGTCCTCTCTCCTATTGGTCTGTCAACGAGCCAAGGAAGGTGTAGGGTTCAAACCCGACATGTACGATGGCGATCCAATTTAAGGCGAAGATGTTAGTTCGCCCCCGGCACAAAAAATACGGAGTAGCGAACAAAAAGTAGATTTGTTTGGTGTCTAATGTTTTTTCTCAAGGAGTGGGGGTTTAATTGTTGTCTCACGGCTTGTTAGCAATTAATTCTAGATGTCAGCGTTATCGTTTTTGGATGTGTAAACTGGATCATTAGGCAATTTCGTTCGCTAGTGGTGTTGGGGGGAAAAATTCCACAAAGGTTGAAAAAGATTTTTATGATTCTCAAATAATTAGTGAATGTCGAGTGAGAGTGGGGGGAGAGGAGGAGGAGTGAGGGAGGGATAAAAAAAGTGTACACGCACTCGTTTCCATTCGAGTTGGGTTGGCCATCTGCTGTTATTAGGCCTACATCGCGAAAAATGCTGGTGTAGTTTGCCCTAAATATCGTTTTGGCAATTTTTGTGCAAATCGGAACACGCAACAAAGTGCGATACGAGTCGATATCGATACGAGTAGGAACCGGATTTTTCGCGTCGATAAATAATCCTAAATAAGAAAGTAAAAAAGTAAATGGCAAGTTGTTCCCGGGACAGCGCCATATTCCCCATCCGGGGCTGCTTGTTGGGTTGTAAAATTAAAATATAATTTTCATTAAAATATTCTCTTGTCCTAGGCCCTTCTTAGTTTTATCAATACTTTCTTGGAAAAGTAATGAAGACGTTGAACCCGTTCCTGTACGATGTCTCTGGTTCACTTTAAAAATTCCAACCTAGGTCTGACGCCTAGCTGCTGATGGATCTCCTTAAGAAATAGCTATGAGAAGCGTCACCTATTTTCTTCTAAATGACGTCACTGGACGTGGAACACGTGTTGTTCGAAACTAATTTTAAATATAGCGACTGGTTGAAAACTAACGATTACGTCACCAGTCAAGTTACAATTACGTTGGTTGACGTTCATGCGCAGGTACAATAATTTTTCTAGAAAAAATTTTGAGACTAGATTTTTTATAGTTTTATTTTATTTTATTGGATTTTGGGTATTTGATTTGAAAACATGTTGTGTACGCATCGAATATGCTCGAGTAGGTTTCAAATTATTATTTTTTGTTTCCATTTACTGCATAATAATAACAATTGTAAATATGAAAAAACCTAACATTCCGGTCAGTTAGATGTTAGACTGAATATTCGGCGCATGTATGTCGTCGGGGTTCTCTCGGAAAATACCCTCGTATCGAGTTCAAACATGAATACGTAAAAAACGGAGTCGATCTATTTTGCTTGTTTGTTGTAATAGTCGTACGAGTGACGTCACTTAGTACGTGTGTAAACGGCGACTCGCCGCATTTGCACCTGCTAACTGAAATTATCGATGGTTGTAGTAGTTTTAATGGGAAATCTACGATACATCGTTCGGTCGTTTTCGATGAATTGTTGATCAGACTATGTACTCGGTAGTTACAACACTTACGCCATTTGGTCATGTTTAATCGAATGGAAATGTCATATTTTTGAGATTATTGTTCCACGAACAAATTGTGCTCGAACTTTCCGATGACAGATTTAGTAGATTTGTTTTTTAATTTTTCTTATTTAATAGTTGAGTGCAAAAAAGTAATGTTTGCAAGTGCTCGTATCGTAAATGTGACGTCAACCTTTGGTTTTGTTTGTTTACACTTCTAGTTATATCTCTTTTTCTGAATTCCATTATGAATTTTAAAAAAAGAGTTTAACCAACTAAATAAAAAGGCTTTCATCCCTTTACTTATTCAGACTTACAAAGATCAGTGTGTATAAGCCCAGCGGTTATGCAAATCGAAATGGAAAGTGTCCTTTTTATTTTTGGCAATTGGCCATCCCGGGTACATGACCAGACACTGGCAAATCGACTCGCATAATATTATGTTAATTCTACTTGGAGCCACATTTGTGGACGTATGGTGGCGATGTATCTATTTCATAAAGTCGAACGAAACAAAATACTTAACTAAAATGGTGGGGAATTGCAGGACTACAATTTGAGATTCGGCAACGAAGATAGTTTAAACGTAACATTTAAATCATCTTCTCGAAGATAAATTAGGAAAAGGAAAATTTGCGAAACACAAAAGACAAACGTAAGAACTCACCCAAGACTTTCGTCATTACCCAATAACTTTTAAAAATATAACAAGGAATTTTTTTTACCGAATCTCTGGCTATGAATAGATTTTGGAGCAATTTTCATTTTCTTAATTATCTTCGAGAAGATGTTTTAAATTTGACGTTTAAACTATCTGCGTTGCCGAGTTTCTAATTGTAGTCTTGCAATTCACCACCATTTCAGTTAGTACTACCATCGGCTCCTATTCATTTTCTTATAGAACCAAAATACTGTTACATAATTTTCTTTTCTCGCTCTCGAAAATCTCTCCGTTTCGGTTTTTTGACCATCGTTTCTATTTTAAAAAAACCAATTTTTGCCGATTACGTTTTTTATTATTATTAAATCTCCACCCCAATTTTTGGTGTCACGCAAGCTCAGTTTGTTTCCGTCTGAAAAGCGAACCCAGTGCTTGTATAGTCGGTACGGCACGGGAGAGATTTATTCTAATGACCCACTTTTGTATTGTTCTTTTTGAGGAGATTTATGGACAAATGGCAAACATGCTCTCTCTCTCTCTCTTGTTACCAATGTTGGCAAATGTGGATGGAAATTAATTATTTCGTAGGAGCGCTGACAAAAGTAGCCCTACGTCATTGGCATCACGATAGGGGAAAGGAAAAACAAAGCAAACTTGTAGGAATTGAAAATATAAAAAGAAAAAGAAAAACGAAAGATAGAAAGCTTTTTACTGTTTTGCTTTGAAAACGATGTCTCTTGTCTTTGAAACACACTAAAAACAAATGTGAGTAATGCGTCACATTCTAATGCACTTAACGACTAGGAATTTAATGCTGATCTCGAATTTTGTATTTTAAAATAAAATGTGCACGAAAAGAAATCACGAAGAAGTTTGGAGCTCGTCTGGAATTTAGCGAAAGCGTTTGACGAAGTAGGTTTAATTTGGCTTTTTAAGTAGACATTTTTAAAGTGTACACAGCAAGAAAAAAATGCGCTACAGAGAGTCAACTTGGACAACTTGGTTGACCATTTCAGATTTAATAAAAAATATATAAGAGGATTGCTTGGACTGCAATCAAGAATCAGGAATAAGAAAGAATTTGAAGATTTGTGGTTGTGGTGGAATTGAAGATTGAAGATTCACAAATTTTCAGGAATAAAAAAGAATTTGAAGATTTGTGAATCTTCAATTCCACCACAACCACAAATCTTCAAATTCTTTCTTATTCCTGAAGATCAGATGTAATCTTAGTTTTATTGACGATCTTGTTGCCGATTCTTGATTGCAGTCCAAGCAATACTCTTAAATATTTTTATTATTTTTATATCGGTTCCATAATTCTAG
The DNA here is from genome assembly GCA_034698785.1 of Mycogona germanica. Lineage (NCBI taxonomy): Eukaryota > Metazoa > Arthropoda > Diplopoda > Chordeumatida > Chordeumatidae > Mycogona > Mycogona germanica. The sequence goes on along the minus strand of JAQGBY010000474.1, from coordinate 15,704 downwards.
TTCCATTAGTTCCATAATCTCCTATTCTTGAATTTGAGATTTGGCGAAAGTGGCGTCTGAGATTTGGCGAAAGCCTTTGACAGAGTAATTTGTCGCGCATAAAGTTTTCCTAAAGACAAATGAAACATCTTTTTACTGGAACTTTTTTCTTCTCTTTTCTACGGATGATGATCACGTTTTTGTACGAAATATTTTTTTGGTTGTTTCTGTTTGATGTTCATCATCTTGTTTATTTATTGCCCAAATTGTGTTCTGGGGCGAAATTTGATGCCCGTTTGACGTTCGTTTCTAGCAGAAAGGCGTTGTATTTTAAAAACGAACACTCGTAACAAATCGTTGTTGTTATTGTTGTTAGCATGAAGGTGAGTAGCCTGTGGGCGCAGTTGCCCCGTAAAGCCCTCGACAGCCAAAAAAAAAAGAAAAAAAGCAAAACAGGGCTGGTTACAGAATATAGAAATGAATCACTGCCCGGTATTTATGAAAATGACGACCTATGGGCGGTGGATGGCGTGTTACGAGTGATACGTGTGTCGCCCCCGCGTGTCGGCGCCCACCCGCCGCCAGCCCTGGCCACGCTGCTCTAACTGGCGCCACCACACGGACAAACACCATTTCCAACATTGCCTCCAGAAGAGCCATCTTTGGCCACCACCAGCGTTTCCGTTTTAAAATTCCTCAAGAGGGGGGACGACCTGGTCATTAGGTCTAGATGTCTGGCCTAGGTAGGGATAGTGAACGTCTACCTGATTTCGTGCAGACACGGATCCACCGACACCACCTGTAGATGTCGCCCGGTTGGTTTGTGTTCTGTCCCGTTTGGAGGCGCCAGTTCGGTGGTCGAATCGGGGAAATGGGACGAGACGAGGTGTCCCGGTCAGATTTAGGCCTACCCGGAGCCACATGCTGGTTATGCGCATGCCGACCTGGTCAATGGGGGGAAATTAAGGCCACCTGTGTGCTTAGGGTTAGTGCAGATTATAATTTCAATTAGTTGTTTTCCATAAATTCAATTATTTATTTCTGTTCGCGCCAAGAGATTATGAAGCTCAGTGAAGACCGTAATCGGAAACTCGTTTTTGCCAAATCCCGAATCCGGCTCGTTTAGGGTTTGACGACGAGCACGTGACAAATTTCATTAAACATTCAGGAAAGGCGACGCGTCTGCTTAAGGGATAACTAACGCGCCCTGATATCCGGAACTGGCACAGCAGCTGCGTCACGTGTGATTGCCATACAGCTAGGGGCAGCAACTCCAACTTTTGTAAACGCATGATTTTGTTAAATTTCATTTTATTGGACCCCGGTCTACAGAACACTTTTGCAAAAATGGTATTCCAGATCCTATATTATAAAACTAAGAATTGGATTTTCATGTCCGGAGACTAACTCTCGAACGGATCAATGAAATTGCATAAAAATTAACATACACTTAGTAAACCATCATAATTCGCTAGCGACGGAATATCAGATCTCAATTTTCAATATTTAATAATAAAAACTAGCGTTACAAAATTTTAGATCATCTCCCTTTCGCTTCAAACTTTAAAAAATGGCGTCTTCATATCGATTTCACGAGATAACCAAGTAAACCAGATAACAGTTCCAACCAAGCACACCATTATCGAAATAACGTTTTCAATATAAAAACAAAATAACAATATTAAAAAACATAAAATAATTGAAAGTCCAAATTTTTAAATACTTCATATTTGCGTTTGCGTTTATCGTTTGTTATCGTGTAATAGCTGGTAAATTTAAACAATTATTTTTTTAAATTTCATTAGTGGTTACTGAAAACCCAGACAAAGCCGGGCAACATTCTTGTATTTCATATCTCCGGATCATATTCGTGTAAATGATTAGTTACTTTAATGATTGGTGCTGAGTCTGGAAGTTTCTCGAGGAATTTTCTCCAAGAGGAAAATCTTAAAGAAATCTTCACACTTTGGTGGTCAGGAGCCACATTTAGGTCTTTCAAATTAGATTCTCAACATCAAATTACGTCATCTGCGCATGCGTACAATCCCCGATTGCGCAGATGACGTAATTTGATGTTGAGAATCTAATTTGAAAGACCTAAATGTGGGCCCACACGAGTTTAACTTGTCGGAAGCTGCCCGACAGAAGTCGACGGCGATAAAAACTCAAGACGAAAGGACGTAGGCAGATCGCGTGTACGTGTTTATGTGTCGATAGACTTTTTTTGATATCCATCCTCCCTCCCCCCAACAACTAACCTGACACATACCGTGACGTATGACAGCGACGGTTGTCACACCTGTCAGGAGTTAGCGGGACAGATTACTCACCATCCCCTCAACTTAATGTCACCCACCTAGGCCCTACCTCTACCCCCACTTAGACGATGAGACATTCGATTCGATGTGAGTGCGGCAATTACATATGCGAAACAGAGCTGATTCGCGATTCTTCTACAGTCCAGTTTCATCGACGAATATGAAAAACTTGACTTTTTTTTGTCCCTCGGACAGAGACAAATTGCAGTCCCCGCTTTGAAACATCTCTCTTCTCTCGGCAATCCTATTTTTTTGTGTCGATAACAACAAAAAATGAGTTGGCCAATTTGACGAATGAATGCGTTTAGCGTGTCCTAGTTTCTCCGGTGACCTAGTCCGTCTCCCTGCCTACCCCCCCCCCCCTTTCGTCATCAATGTCATGGGCTTGCCATTTCATTTTAGGTGGAGGGTGGTGTGGTGGTGACGAACTGGACCCGAAAGGCAAAACGAGTGACCGATAATTTCCGATAACTGATCAATTTATTTCTCAATCGTGTGTGTGTGTGTGTGTGTGTGTTCCCCTCCTCCAGAAAATCAATTCTCGACAGGAGAGAGAGCCAATACGTATCGATGACGACGACGTAAACGAGCTTAATAGATGAGCTAGAGCGAAAGAGAGAAAAATTGATTTCTGAATCCGTGACGAACCCACATTATTATTATTAATATTATTACGGCAGCTTAACCCAGTGACCCATCGATGTATACTTAACCCACATATTGACACACATTTTTCGTCGTGGCACACACGCAGCTGTCGTGGCAGAATGCCAAGCGTGTTAAATCGTTCAATCTCGTGCGCTCACTTGTCCAGATCTATCGGACCGCTAGTCTGGCGCTCCCCAGCGCTCCCCAGCGCTCCCCGGCGCTCCTCAACCCCGACGAAGCACGTGCGCTCGCGCCAATTTTTACGAGGATATATACTGTGTGTGTGCACGCGTTCTCGCTCACTTTCCCTTTCGTTCGCTCACTTTCGCTTTGCTCTCTGGGAGAGCGACCCGGCGCCAGCGCCGAGCGCCCACTGACTCAATTTTCATGCAAATTTTGACCTAGAAGCCGGCGCGAAATCGGGACAAGCGCGCTCGCGCCGCCCTGTTTTCGTGCCAAGATCCACGATTTTACTGGGTTACGAGACAATATGATATACCGCGTTCGAAGTGAAACTGAGAGCGCTCTTTCTGGTTCTGAACGCGCTTTTGGGGTGATCCACTAGCGCCACCAATCGTCGGACTCGGTACGCCATATTTTTTTTGCGCGCAAGTATTTGTTTTTTTAGCAAACGGGGTTTTTATACTTCTCATCTTTTTTATTATTTATTTTTAAAAAAGCGTTGTTTTCTCAGTATCTCACGTCACCTTCGACGTGACTTAACACTTTAGGTGGAAAATTCGAACGCCAAATTCTAGTACTGTCATTTTCCATTTGTTTAGCTACAAAGATAATACCCTAGAATGCATGGGTGCGTGGGTACAATACGAGTGATATGTGCTTTCGAAGATCGCAGGCGCTTTCCAAAGTAGAACGCACCCCTCCCCTGCACGTGTTTGAAAATCGAGCGTTCGTTAGATGGGCAAATTGTCATTAGAGAACGAACGAACTTTCTTGTCCAAGCATGGACTCGTTCATTTCGTTTCAATATTTAACGCTACCTTTCAACGGATCAACGAATCTGTACAAGTAGATAGATTGGTGCGTATCGGGATTGTGGCGCTTGCATGTGGCGGGTGTAGAACGATCTTTTGAAATTCCAATGGACAATCGTTGAAATGTTGTGTATTTTGGATGGACACATACGGCTGTGCAATTGTGTAAAGAGTGAGTGACCACACGAGAACATTTCGGACACCTGTTTGTCGGAATCGATAAGTTCACAGTTCGTGCGTAGGCCGGAGTTAGCTTAGATGTGCGCGTTATAGGGGCGCGTTAGGAAATCAGGATGTCTCCCTTTTATTATTTTTGAACGCAATTATAAATCTTGCATATTTTATCCGTTAGAATTTTAACCAGAACTAGAAAGGTGTTGACTTTGTCCGGAATCATGACACGGGGGAAGTGAGGTTTTATCCAAACATGAATGAGACAACATCGAAATCTAAAATAAGTCACATTCAGTTTTCGATGTTTTTTTTTACTAATAATAAGACTTATTAAAAGATAAACGTTCAAGTTGCCGGTGATTTAACACCTCATCCTTCGGTTTCGAATTCGAAATGTTATTCCATTTTTTGTCGTTTTCAATTATTACAAAAATTATCTAAATAAAAAATATTTACAATGGTTTAAGGTGGTAAAAATAAAATAATTATCAGAAAGCTGAAGTCGAATTACGCTTGATTAAAATTTATGTTGTGATATATAGTAATTTAAAAAAAAATTATTAGGTCAATAAAAAACAATTTGTGTTGACATTAACGGTATAAATGGAATATTACGAAAGGTACGCACCTGTCTTGACTTACCAATGACGCAATCGATGTTCTGTTTTATTTTTAATAATTCAGTTTCCGGACTCAATTGTCTATTTAAGGTTTACTTGTCTATTCATGCGAAACTGGGGAAGGTGATTATGGTTAAGGAGATTCTGTAGAGACTCGTACGGTCGACTTTCTCTGGTTGTCCACCTTTAAAAAAAACATAATTACATTTATTCGCCACAATAGTTTTTTTTGTCACATTGTCACAAATGTTTTGGCGAATTTTTCTTTCCTTATAATTTTCTCTCTTAAGAATGCTTTACACGCAACATGTAACAGTACAGTAATGAATGATAATAGGCTTTTTAAATAGCTAAAGAAAAAATATGTAACATATTTTGTAATAACTCAATTTTTTTTATTTGATGACAAATTTATGCATTTTTTCGTTTAGTTAGTGAAACTGTTAGCGTTCATGGTAGGACAAAATTGGGGTCAAAATAATAAGGTTAGCTAATAATCTGTTCTTTAAATTCAGATATTTTTTGGTATTTATAATGTTTTTTCGGTTAAATCGCTGCTCAACCAACTGAGCGAGCGGCGTCTGGACGAACATTTTAACAATTTAGAAGTCATTGCCGACAATAAAGAAATCCATTAATTCGGCTGTCTGTGACTATTTGTCCCAAAATTAGTGTCCGAGCGAGAATATATTTATCATTCACGATAGTCAAGATGAACGAATCGTACCCAGATGTTCGTACGTCGTGACGTCACGTGACGTCAACGCAACAGTGTTGGCTTTGAGTATACAGAGACAGGGGTTTGCATTATGCGATGGCGGGTTGTGTTTCAGTTAATAATTTCTCCGTACAGATCGGGCGGGGGATACTTGATTAGTGAAACGCAGCCCGTTTCAGCTCTTAACTCGGTGAACATTCAATAAGTGTTAACTGACGTTTACACGACTGTGCTTATGCATGCGTATTCAGTACAGGAATTGCCAGTTTGTTTAGGCTCTTCGTGGAACGCTGGATTATGGCGAGCTTCGAGCTTTCACGCCAATTTAATTACGGAATCATGCTGAGCACCAAGTGTTTCTTAAAAGCCATTCATTATCGTAATAATAATAACGATAAAGTGTAATGGATACTGATGCATTAGAACATATAGCGAAGTCTCCATTAGAAATGTTACCAAAATGGTTCGGAGAATTTTCCTTATTATTGAATTAATGTTATTTATAAATCAAATATATAGGGATTGATAGAAGAATTAAGGATCCATTAATGTGCCATTAAGATAACCCCGTTTTGCGTGTGATAAGATGTTTTATAACACCTTAGTTGAAGTCTAAATTTTCAATTTTGGATTCCCCAAACGTTAGACAATTTAAGAAACAAAACTTGAAAGTCAACTATTTGAAATAATTTATGTTAAAAGTTGATTATAAACAAATTTAGATATTTAAAATTGAAATTGCTGATTCGGGATCTTGTGAAGGGGAGAATATTCCTGGCAGCATTGGTTGGATGCGAGAGCGCTCTTGAGCGGAAGAATGGCGCTCTCATCGTCGGTGCAATGGCTGCATTGGTTTGACTTGAGAGCGCTATTGAGCAGTAGAAAAGCGCTCTTTTCGTCGTCGCCATTTCAATCAAGAAGAGACGCCATATTTGAATTTTCCGGTTAGAACTGCAACTGCCGGTATCTCATGAAATACTCAAAATCGAAACCTCAAATAAGTTACGTCGATCTAGAATTTTGCGGAACTTTTATCCTGTCTTTAATTTCATGGCACAGCGTTACGCCGTTCGTGAGTTGTCGGTGTGACGGAGAAACAAACTTTAAGCCTACTTCAGCTTCCTGGTGACCTTAATTCGGAAATTAAATTTTCCGTTTTATTTCGGTAGATCCTATGTGTTCGCATAATAGAGTTTCTCTCCTTATTTTCTATGTCACGGTCTGCTCCCACCCTATTTCCATGCTCATTAATGTTGCGCGTTTCCACTTTTAATGTCAAGATTTTCCTTTTTTTCTTCTCTTCTTGCGTTTATATTTTTGCGGTCGTCGTCGAGTTGAGGCCTCACGCACGCAATGTTCCACTTTTTAGCGTTTTTATTTTCTAATCTGTCCGCAAGTATTCGAGGCCCGGACGAGTCATTACGGCATAATTTATCCGGCCGGGCACAGGTGTGTATTGTTTTCGGCCGGCCTTATCGGTGTCAACATTTTTGTTTCTGTTTTCTTTTCTTTTTTTGTAGCAAATGTGCAATAGTAGTGTTCTGTTTTTGATATTGTCTCCTACGTCTGCGGTTAAGTAATAGTGACGTATGTTTTGCCGCGATCTCATGTCAACCTCTCTCTGTTGGTGAAATGGAGAAGTTGATGTTCCAGACTAATCGAGAGCTGCAAATCCTCGCCATTTACATCTCTTTGGCTTGTACGCCTTTCAGCGCGATGACCGGCCAAAGAGATGTAAGATGTTGAACGCGAGAATCTGCGACCTTGCGTCGAGAAAAAGATACCAACAAGAAGAGATTAAGAATTATTTGATGCAATCACTCAAATCGTTCTGGAATAGTGAAGGGAATTTTACTGTTCTTCCGTGCAGCCAAGGAGTTGTTTGGCTAATTAAGAAACCAACACGCGTCAGGTCTTGCCCTTAACCGGAAGTGCCGCTATTTTTAAATGTGCGTCGAATTTCTAAGTGTTGGCATTCGAATCGACCTCCGTTTGGACTATTTATCACGGTAGAGGTGCTAACGAATACGCTCGAATGCCAATTGTGTTTCTGTAATCGAAAGTTCTCTCGTCCCAAAAGCCATTGTCCACTGTTGTTGTCGTTACGAGTGAATGACTCTTGGCCTGCCAAGTTGGTCACGAACACATTTCGTTATTAGCCAATTTGAAGTCTGGGGGTGACCACTGACCACCTCGCCGGTTTACCTCGAAATCACCACCTGCCCCCCGGTTGTGTGTATTTTTAGTGAGATTAGAGAAAGGGACGAGTGCGGACACCTGGAGGGAATGACAAGAATTTGATAATTGGCCATAACAGAAGTTGAGAAAAAATTCTTCATCCTATATTATAAAACTAAGAATTGAATTTTCCTGTTCGGAGACTAACTCACGAACGGCTCAATGAAATTGCATAAAAATTAACATACACTTAGTAAACCATCATAATTCGCTAGCGATCATTTTTCAGATCTCATTTTTCAATATTTCATATTAGAATAACCGTTGCCAAATTTTGGATAATCACCCTTTCGCTTCAAACTTTATAAAATGGCGTCTCCACATCAAAAACATGACGACGTCGATTTCACGAGACAACCAAGTAAACCAGATAACAGTTCCAAACAAGCGCACCATTCCACATACTATTACCGGAATAATATTTTCAATATAAAAATAAAATAAAATAATATTAAAAAACATGAAATAATCAAATAGATATTTTTTAATGATCCATATATAGTGTGCGTTTATCGTATGTTATCGTGTAAACGTAAAGTAGCCGGTAAATTTAAACAATTAATTTTAATTGGTGGTTACTGTAAACCCAGGCAAAGCCGGGCAACATTCTTGTAATTTATAAACCGACGTCTCGTTCTTCTCTTTAAAAGTGCCCTTGATTTTTAAAACAGTGTACCTTTAATAATTTATCCTCGAGTCATTGCCCACGCTATAATATCCCAGGTGTCCATCTCGCCTCTCAATCATTTGAAACCAATCAAGTTTTATCGCCACGACTGCATTAATAGGGTTCTCTCGCCTATTTTAATTTAATAGGTTTTATATTCCGTGTCGAACGCATACATAAATGGCTCTGCATTTTTGTGGCATCCGTTGCACACACACACACACGTTACAGTACAAATATAGACTCGACGTAATGTAATGTCTACGTCGCGTATCTCTGGTCGTACAAATGCAAATATTGATGAGAGGGGATTGGAGCGCCCCCCCCCCCTCCCCCCTTCGACGACACTTTGTGCGATTATTTGTGCTCGAAGGCCGTTCTCACTCGATTTGCTTACGCGACGCTGGTACATTCATTGTCAGTTCGTTTGTCTTGTTACCACTGCGCGGACAATTGAAACAAAAGCGTTGGACGCTCGTCGAGAAAGTCCACCTCACCCTCAATTTGTTTGGTTAAACAGCGGGTGGACATGTACAGTTTTAGATGGAATAGCGAGATTACGCGAGGGCTGTTCGTGTAATCGCATCTAGTAAAACTCCTTTTGTTTCTCAGAGAATAACCGGGCTTACACCACTGTAAGATTCACCGTCTCATATGATCCTAAAATAGTTTACTTCGGTTTAAAAAAGACTTATTTAAATTTGCCACTCGAGTCAATGGGAGTCATTTCACGTTCTTTCATGGAAATGTCATTTTGTTTTGGTCAATTGCGTCAGTTTAAAAAATCCAGCGTTGTCGTTTGAAATCTTTCCAAGGTGTATGTGTTCATTAGCGCCGAACAAAATGACATCTCCGTGAAGCCAGACGTGAAATTGGGACTACTTAGGTGATGCATTCGTCTTGGATCTCCGGGAATCAAATTAAGGAGAGCGTCTGCGCCGGGAATCGAACCCGTGACATACTTAGCACGTTGTCTAAAGTTGATCACTTGCTCGGAATTCGTATCAACTGATTTCTTTGTGATATGTTGTAAAGTAAAATGTCGGAATGAATTCGTTAAGTGGCGCGAAATTGTTTTTTTAAATTTTTTGTAATTTGTTGAGAATAAGACTTAATCAAATATTGAATTTGACCGTCAATTCGTAAAATGATTATCGTCTGCATCGATAATATCGAGCCACTCGATTATGTCGATTTTATGATCGATTCGCCGATTTGGGGTAATATCGAGGTTTTGTGCGGCCCTTTTTAAAAGCGCTTTTGTGTAAAAACCAACAATATTGCAATAAATGCTAGATACCATGATGGGCGCGGCCATCTTGTGGAGTGGCAATTATAGTGAAATGCAATCGGATTCTACTTTTCAATGTGTTCTAAAATATCATTGGCTGGCCACGCACAGTCGCAGATTCCGTCGTAATCCGCCAAAAAAATAGTTCCAATTATTTGTAAATAAATGAAGTAGAATTGTGAGTTTTATGGATTCTGATTGAGTTTAGCGAGTAAAGTGAATGTGATTTTTTCAAATATTAGTCCAATTGTATTTGACTGAAACAGCTGAATCATCATTGTGATCATCATCAAATCATCAAATTTGAAAGACCAAGATGTGGCCCCTGACCCTTTGTCCGAAGACCCGATTAAGAGAGACAGAGAGATGCTGCGCCTATTTCAAGGCCCGTACTGTACTACTGTACTCGGAGATCCGCTTCATTCATCGCGATCGCAGATACGATTGTCTCGTTTTATAGTTGCAATGTAGATACATTTATAGAAGTACATGTTTGGTGTTCAGTAGCGCTCCGTGCGGGTTTTTCAAATGAGCGCAGGAGCAGCAAAAATCTGATTGTCAGCGACTGCGCATGCGCAATACCTCGTATTTCTACGTGTCTGGTGGCCGGCCATGGTGCAGTTATCGGCGGAGCAGATAGCGGAATAAATTAATTTGACGTATTGTCTCTGGGTTTAATGTTCCGCGTCAGCGAGCGCAGATGTCGATCCAATTAGCGAAAACAAAAGAGAGATACAGTAACCGAATTGAAAATATTTATACACCGGAGAGAAGAAAGGGCCCGCTCTACGAACAGGTTGATTGGCGATTAATTTCTAATCTCAGAGTTCGGAAAAGGATTTTTAATATTGCTAAACACTTTCTACGAAAGTTTCATGGAATGTTGTCTTTTGAAAACTGCTTTTTGCTCGCTGTTCTAAAGTTGTTCATCGGAGAGGTGTGGTCAGTTCGAAATCGGCCTTGATGATGACGGCTGTGATCTTCTGTAGGCGTCGAACGGACGTGGAATTCCACTAGCATTTTTATAAATATCATTACTTGCCGACCGAGTTTTGTAAGATTCTAAACGGTAAATGATCGAGCAAGACGTCACGACGTGATCAAGACGTTGATCTGGTTGCGTGTAAGTGAAAGCGCTCGAACGCAGCGCTTTCATCACTATGTGTGTGTTAAGCGGGGGAAACTTGTTTTAATCTTGTAGAATTTGCATGCGTAATATCATTTTTAATTTGCATAACTTCTGAGAAGAGGAAATGAGGAGAGAGAAGCGCCTGTGGAGAAATTCTGTTTGTAACCTACCTGAGAGATTTCACGCAATCTCTGACTTAAACATTTCCGAGAACGACGTGTTATGCACTGGTGGGAATAGTTAAAACTGCGCTCCTGGTGGTGGGTGGTGGTGGTGGTAGTGCACTCGCGTGCAGTGACGTATGTCCGGGGAACCGGGGGGGGGGAGGAAGGGGGATTGGGGGGTGAGGTGATATTTAGTGTGCTCGCTCATGTTGGCCGTGGACTTGCAGGTCGCTCCCAATTGTCCGTCCATCATCTCAAGACGAATGGTCGCTCTTGCGTGGCGAGAGAAAAGAAAGAAGTCACGCGGAGCATTCTTGTTCTGTTGCTGCTGCTGCTGCAACAACTACCTACCTGTTCAGGTGTTGGTGGGTGTGCTGCGTCGTCAGGTGGCGCTTCAGTCGATTGTTGGGCGAGTGGGGAGAGAGAGTAGGTGACGACACTTCATCTTTAGATCTTGATGTGGACGATCCTCAAGAACATTCGGTGTGCTATACTAGCGAAAGACAATTATTCTTATTGGAAACTGGTGCTTTTCGCTTGTCATGAGGTCACGGGTTCAATCAAACCGTGATCACGGGTTCAATTCCCGGACGAGATCGCTGCATTTTTTGCGGGCGAGAGAAATTCCTAAACGCGCCTTTTTCTTCGGGAATGTGAGCATCTAGCAGGTGCTGACGTCACTGGTGCTGTGCGAGAGTAACTGTCGTCACACCTATGACGAGGAGGAAAATAGGTCGCGAATCGACGTAGCGGGAGTGATGGGATCGAATACCTGGAAGGTGCTGTCCTCTGGTGGTGGGGAGAGTATGTTGTTGCTGCTGCCCCGCGTTGCCAGGCAATCACACAATGCACCAGATTTTTTTAAAGAATATTTAACTTGTTTTTTAATTTTATTTTTTCATTTTAAATAATAGTTTACTATTGTTATACATATTAGAAGAGTTATCGCCAATTCTCGTTCGTCTTTTTCGTCCGGTCTGTCCCGGGCACAACCCCCATTTTTATTGATTATAACCCGGACGTTCTTCTAGCTTGAATTTATGACAAATATTGTTTCGCAGCTGCCGGGGATTCGAACGCCGGAGTCTTTGATTTCGTGGTCAATGCTCCTGCTAAGAACTTTACATTAACAATATTCACAACTATCTGCAGCGTTAAAGAGATGTTCGAAATATTTAGTTTCATTGTGTCTTTACGTGCTCAAACCGGAAGCCCTCTAAATTTTGAACTCTTCGGTGCCGTCATTTTTATTCCCTTTTCCACTGTCGACTTGGCAGCGCCGTCTAGCGTCGCTGCACAACTCGTTGCCTAGAGTGTAGAAAACGTCAAACACCTGAAGGCACACACGCACGTAAACTAAAAAGTACCTGTCTGTGCTCGGAACGTCAAGGTCGATCCCCAACTACGCAGGAGGTGGGGGGTGGGAGGGGGAAGGGGTGTAGGAAGGGGGACTCATTTTTTAGGCTACAAAAAAATAGTGCGTTTCATATGTCAGATTTATACGAGTGTTTGTGGTGAGAGTGTGGAAGAAAAAAATAGGCTTCGACGTTTTCCAGTGAAACTTTTTAAGAGATTGGGAAAGAGCGGAGAGAGAAGAAAAAAATAATAAGAAATCGCGTAAATAGGTCACGACAACCTGTTTTCTTAGAGGTATGAGTCTGCAGAACGACTGGTGTTGCCCCGTAGGTTGGGCGTCTTAATTTGGGTTTCGGACGAAGTGGTTTCTTCCGTGAGCTGGGTTTGCTGCCCGGGAACACTAGGTGGCGCTGACGTGTTGTCCGGAAAGCCCAGGGTGCGGTGGCTCGATACGATTTGATGATAAAAAAACCCAAATTCGCCTCTTTTTTTGATTGAATATTGATTATTTATTTACTGAAATGTCTTCAGTTTGGTTTTTACTCACGTCTTAATCCTTATCCTAGAAAGCAGTCTGCCTGGTGCATTGTGTGATTGCTCCGCAATTCGGGGCAGCAAGTCAGATCCGCTCTAAGCTATTTTTTCTCGTCAAAGGTGTGACGTCAGCTACTCTCTCTCTCCCGCGCCAGTGACGTCAGCATTTGCTCGATACTTCAATGTTCTCTCGATATTATTGCGTGTTCGAATAGTCAAATCGTTTGATAGTTTGTCTCGAGTTTCAATCTGTGAGCGTCAATGTTGATTTTTATTTTTTCCACCATCGACCAAGTGCAATTAGTTTACATTGAGGTTAGTTACTTTGTTGGTTTTGATTGAGTTTAGTTGGCTTTTTTGTTCAGTCCATGAGGCAGCATTTTAGATCCCAGAAAGTGGAGACAAACTTTCAGGAACCTAGCCTCTATCCTAGGACGACTCTGTCCGTGATCTTCAAACCAGTTTAAAGTCAACTCATCTTAACTGCTAGTACGATTTTCTTTGGAACCTTCCGTCTTAAAATAAATAGACGAAGTCAAAATTCCAGGACCTCAATAACCCTAGGAGACGAGAGAGGAAATTTGGAGTTAAAATAATTTAGTGGAAATCACACGCTCTCGTGTTTCGTCAAAAAAATTGAGGAAAAAAGATTTGAATTCTGTGAAAATGTGAGTGACTCTTGATTCCCAGATCGGGCCTGTCCAACTAGGAAGGGGGCCACGGTTTAGCAAAACCGGTAAAAATTTTGGGGAATTTACACATGGACTCTCGCGGCGGGTGCACAAAACAGCTTTCCTTGGCCGAACGCCAATTGTATATATTATTATTATCGTCATCATTTCCTTCGTGCGATGATGGGGATTTTTTTTTTTTGGTTCTGGTTAGGTTCCGCCTATTCTATTCGTCCCATACTCTTGCCTACCTGTGTACAAACAGAACCCCGGTACATGTATACAGAGTTACACACACCTGTATCGCCCGCTTCCTCCACCACCATACGACTGGCGCCGGGATTCGACGACGAGGTCCAGGTTTTTGGCCGGAGGCAGCGCCTCTCTGCGGACGGACACTTGTTAATTTGTTGTTCAGGCGCCTGGCGCAACGCCCAAAGAGCTCAATCCTAAGGGCTAGAGCGCTGACTTTCAAATTTGATTCTCAACATAAAATTACGTCATTGCTCATGCGCACAATTCCACTCAATCGATGGTTTCGAGGGAAAAGTGCATTTTCGTCATGAGTTTGACTGAAATAGCAAGTTGAGAATCAACTTCGATTTCTGGTCACCTCAGAGTCCCCAATTTCAGTATTTGAGAATCACTGCGCCCAAGAAAAAGGCACAATCATGATTCAGCTATTTCAGTCAAATACAATTGGACTAATATTTGCAAAAATCACATTCACTTACCTCGCTAAACTTAATCAGAATCCATAAAACTCACAATTCTACTACATTTATTTACAAATAATTGGAACTATTTTTTTGGCGGATAACGACGGAGTCTGCGGCTGTGCGTAGCCAGTCAATGAGATTTTAGAACACATTGAAAAGTAGAATCCGATTGCATTTTACTATAATTGACACTCCACAAGATGGCCGCGCCCATCATGATATCTAGCATTTATTGCAATATTGTTGGTTTTTATGCAAAAGCGCTTTTAAAAAGGGCCGCACAAAACCTCGATATTACCCAAAATCGCCGAATCGATCATAAAATGGATATAATCGAGCGGCTCGATATTATCGATGCGGACGATAACTTGGTGATGACGAAAATAAGGTTTTCAGAAATCCTCAGATGAGAACTTGATTTTCTCCGAAGTTGATTTTGATTTTGAGAAAGACTAAAATGCGCACCCTGGTATGGTTAGGAGGGCGGGGCGGGGGGAGGGGAGGGGAGGAGGAGGTCCACGGCCAAGCAAATGTTGGCGCTTACGTTGTTTATTATTTTGACTCGAATGGCGGCGTAATTGACGAGTGAAACCGGTTTTGTAGTCACGCAAAACTTGAATTTGGCAATTGGAGTCGAGAGCCTTATTTTTAATTTTAATGTTATTTTGGCATGTGTGGGTTGGTGGGTGGGGGGGAGTTAAAGGGGATGAATAGTGATTAAGTAAGTGATGCGCGATATATCTAAATGAGCGGAACAGCATAAATACCTTATTCACCTTGTAAGTTGCGTTGATCGTAAAATCGATTCAGTGCAAACATTACGACTCTGCGTTCCGTCGTTCGTGAGCTGTCAAAGGACAAATAGGAAACACCGTATTTGTTTTATAGTATAGCAATAGGCGAGTATTTTTACGGACTCGAACCCACCACCCTTCGATTCGCATGCACACCCTATCTGCTCGAGGGTGGCGCCAATCTTTTCGTCGGAACCACGGGATCGAATAAACGAGAGCCCGCGCCGAGAATCGAACCCGAAACCGTCTCAACCAATTTTAACTACTGAAGATCCAATCAAATACACACAAACGTTTTATTATAACATGGGAAAAAGTCTTTTTCGGACGAGTCGTTCTTCGTTCACCTGGAGAGAGATCGTGTCCGTTACCGATCGCAGCGCCTCCACCTGGTTTCTTGACGTGGCATCAGTGAGCGTGACCGCCGCGTCACACTTTTTCCCGCGTGCCGTGCACTTGACACTGGCATTCGAGAGAGAGCGAATCGAGTGAGAAGAACTTGAATGACGACGTCGACCATGACATGTGTGGTTGGTGTGTGGCGGCCATCTCGACCGTCGTCGGCATTGTTTTTGTTGTTTACCCGCGATGGGCAACGAAGAGAATCAGAGAAAGAGCTTTTTCTCTTGCTCTCGACCGTCCTGTGTATATTATAATTAGGAGGGGGGGGGGGGGGGGTGAAGTTCTCC
>JAQGBY010000473.1:0-44140 GCA_034698785.1 Mycogona germanica | reverse complement strand
CAAATTTTACCCGCAAGCAGCCCCCAAAAGAGGTGCCTATGGCTTGGGTCAAAAGACCAGTTGGGGACAAAAATGGGGTTATTTTAAAAGGCTCTGGATTTGAGGCTCTTGTCGGGCAATTCCACTGTACACACTCTAGGGAAATAGGAGTTAAAATATGACTCGGATGTACATTGAAGCTCGTTCACCAGTGTGGTCCCTTCTACTTTTGTTTTGCGTCCAGCTTTCCGTTCATCCCCTACCTTCTACTTCTGCTAATTATAAACATAGTTAAACGTGAAACTTAAGAATATTGTTCTGGTGTTACGAAATTAATTTACTTTGTATTTGAGAGTTCATTGTCTTACTTGGTCGGTTAACCCAACACAGGCCAGTTAAAAATATCGCTTAGGCTCATGTCCGGAGAGTTTCAGAAACTAGTTTTGGCCCAGTGTCTCCGCTCATAGAATGTGAATGAGAATTAGTTCAGTGGCTCATTCGTGGCGGTGTGCGTGTGAACATGGTCGAATTTGGGTCGTTTTATCCTTGGTACATACGCTGCTAGTGTTAGGTGCTGACTGAATATTGAAACTGGTTTATTTTTGGACTCTCCTCGTTTGGTTTGCAGACGTTAAAAATGACTAGAAAGTCGCGGCTGAAACCACCTTCACTCGGCTAGACAAGCGCCAGTCGCGTTTTTATTTGTCGTTTGGCCGTTTCTAGCTGGCGATTCATTGTCCAGCCTGTTAAAGCTCTTTGTCAACAAAAATAATAAAGTGAGAACTTGTTTTATTTTGACGCCAATGACCTTGGTGGTAAACATTTCAAATGCCAGCAATGCCTCTGGTCCCAAAAGCTAGTAAAGACTTTTTCAAACGTGAAACTGGATTAATGACTAGTTCAATGTTTTTGTTTATTCGTGCACGTACAATTTTCTAAGAGATTGTGGTTCTGTTTGGTGCAGCGATATGTGGTTCAAAATTGCAGGTTGACCCCATGTTTGATTCCTGTATATAGTGAAGTGTTGGATGCCACGCGAAAATACGCTTAGGAGTCCGGACTTTACACCTATGTATCCTTTTACCCCGGTTATCGATGATTTCTGGGAGTCATTCGGGGTTGATGGTGTGTTCGTTGGACGGTACGTTGAACCGGTTTGTGGCGCCGCCCACCTTCCCATCTCAAAAGTGGATATAGACGCGCAGAGTTTGAGCTAGTGGCGGGATCGAATTATGGGGGTGGGTGGCTTTTAAAGGTATCGTATCACTTGTCGTGGGGTTAACAGTGGCGAGAAATAATCTTCAGTAAATAGTTACTGTACATGTACTTCATACAACGATAAAATAAAATGCAGAGGCCCAGATTCGCCTATCTGCAAACCGTTGTCACATGAGTTCTCGCGTAGTCTTCGCTATTGCTTTTAGCTTATCGTTTAGTTGGGGAATCTTTCTTTGAAAGACGTATGGCAAGTGATTGAGCCCTCAAATGAAATCCTGTAACTTTGTTGACTCGAAAGAAAAATCGTTTTAGCTCAATGTGAAGTAGGCAGGTTTCATCTGTTTGTTTTTCAGGACTTGTATATCCGAGAAATCATGCAGTTTCCTTTTATCGATAACGTTTCTTAGCTTGTATCTATCTAGAGAATGTTGACGTCACTTGGTCTGGTGTGATAATTTGGGCACCTTAAAATCCAGAGCTAAATGGTAATTCCAGGCTGTTGATCGCCTAATGGCCCTAAATTCCGGATACGAGTTTCATTCAGTCAAATAGTTGTCGTCCTAAAGATAAGGTATTCGTTCGTTCAGTTATTCACTATTTGTAAAAACGGCAGCGTGACAACAATGACTTGAGGTCACACTGAATTATTCACTCCCAGAATCGATAATGAAAATTGGCGACAAACATAGTTTGACTCAATCAATTGCTAATCTTTATCAAAAGTTTATTTCTTACAAAGGATTATTCAAACAAGCGGATGCGTTTGACGTAGTTTTGTGAATTGTAAAATAATCTCAAGACTAACATGTGCGTCATACATAAGATTGGTTTGGCATCGGCTCGAGTGCAAATGTGTAATGAGCTGTTAATTGCTGACTACTTGTAAAACTGCTTCGACAAAGAGTCGCGTATTCTTATGCCAGTTCGACGAAAACTGGTTGTGCAATTTTTGTTTTGGTCGAACGCATGAACCCAGGTACAGTGTGCAGAAGATTGTACGTTGCCCCTCGTCGAATATGGTAGTCTTTGAAATAGTCAACGTCTTGGGCCTCTTATTAACTTAATACTCTGTGTGCTGTATATGTATTTTAATAATAAACCGGATTACCAATTATTGGCGCCCTCTGGTGTCGCGCCAGAGAATCGACTGGTTTGGTTCGTTCAATCGTCTATCTTTCGACAAGTGCAACTAAACTTAAGATTTGTTTCGGATGTCTCCCATGAGTTTGTGATTGGGGGTGACGCGGTGCCTCTAGCGGCGACAATGTAAAACTTTCAGTCGCTCGCCAAACGACGAAATTTAACTACCTCTGGTAAAGTGCAGACAACTCAATGTTCACGCATTTGTTCCATGGAAATGTCGTGCTTGTTTTTTGAGCGTAGCGCACATGCGTGAATGTGTTGAAACGCACAGATGCGAAACCAAAACGAAATGACTAATTTCCATGGAGAAAAAACGTGGGTTTGATCCGTCGTATAAAGTTTGCCCGGTAGTAGTAAACTGAGGCTTTAGTTTTGGTTTTCGGCACTTAACCAGCATCGATCTAGCTACCGGTAAACCGCGATCGGGACCCTGTTGAGAGATTGGTTTAATCGCGAAGCTGTCATGTGTCGAGGGCGTGCTGCAATCAAATCTTTTGATTAATATTACTATACGAGTGTGCAGAACTCGTGCATTTTCTTGCCATTCAAAAAAATATATGCGTTTGCCAATTTCGATTTACGGGCTGTTTCATCCAGCCTCCCACCAAACAGGATTAGTAGCCAATTAGGCAATTTCAGAATGTCTAGGCCTTGAATCGAATGTCTTGCAGTTTCAAAAGCAATATCGCTCCGCTCTCCCAATCGAATACAATACTCCCCTATCAGCAACTGCAAACTGGCCGATCAACGTCCATTAAAAAACCGTATTTTATCTGCCCGGCAGAGTGGCACCAGGACAGCCAGGACTCCATAGAAAGTCTGTCAACTTACACGTACTGTATACATGAGAAGTGCTGCTATCCCGCATCTGCTAGTCTACGCGGCACATCTGCGAGAGTGGATTGCATTCGCCGAGAGCGGGTCTTAATTAATACATATTGATTGCATTCCTTGCATATGATAGGTTAAAGCGCCAATTCGTCAGTTAGTTTGGCTTGTCTTAAGTTTTACGAATAAACGTTTGCGGTATTTGTGGAGTTTTAACTTGATAATCTGATCAAATGTAGTAAACTACATTCTGCGGAAACTGATAGATTTATTGCCGAATTATTGTGCAGAGGTTTGGCGCCCTAAAAATATATAAAGTGTGGGTATGTAGAAATCATGTATTGCAATTAATTGCTGATGTCATTTACACTGGTTGCCAATAACGACCTGTTAGTAACTTTCAGGAGATTGCAGTCTATAGGGACGACTTCCGATCAATAATGGGAAATTAATTGCCGTTAAATCTTGTGTTAATTGTTAATAAGGAAATTTCGTGTCTCAAATTGTTTCATCGCGAATGTGTGTGGGTACAAAATCAATTAGTTCTCGAATATATTCATATGCGCTTATAATAAACTAAAATGAAGACAAAATATTTGGTTTATTAAATGAGGTGGAGACGGAATTTTTTGGAATAGCCTCGTCGGCATTTAGATCTGCGTTTATTAATGTTCAATATGTTGGTGCTGGAAATTGATGCGCAGTATTTTCCGTATATAGATACGGATAATGAGAACTTGGGATTCATTATTCGTAAATGTAGTCCCACCAGAGACTGTTGTTGGTCTGGAGGGTGGGAGGAGTGAATAGGAGGAAGAAATTTCGCCTTGTTAGTTTTGAGGTGCAGTTTGTTTGATTCGGTCGGATAGCCACGGTTGGGATTTCGCGTTGAAAACTCGAGGCGCCGATTAGATAGCACAAACTATTGCCCTCGTTCAGAGTCCTATGTTTGATCTATTGGGTCGCTAACAAAATGGCGGACTTGTGAAGAATGCCTCAAATGTTTATAAAGCCAATTGAATTTCCCAATCCAAACCCATGTGGCCCATTGGGCTTGTACTACTTTGTAATCCCAACTGACGCCGCTTTTATTGTGACGCGTTTTTTCTAAGGTCTAGTGTGTGTGTGCAATAAGTTTTTGATGACTTTCTGATCATCCATCGCGTTAAAGACTCCTGTTGAATCGTTCTAGTTGGGAAGTTCAGCGTCGAATTAGTCACTGCTGCCGTTGCCACCAACAATCGTTTCGACTAGTTTCGACATATGTCATGTGCGCGTGATCAGTCCGTGTACATGGTGGGAGCGCATGCGACTCGCACAGCAGATTTTTCGAAATGTGTGGTCTCTGCCATTTGTAGTTAACTTGACACTGGGCTCCGGACCATCTGGCGGCGGCGTTGTCGTCGTCGTTCTCGGTGTCTGTAGATTGCGTGTGCAATCGAGGATATTCTGGAAACGGTCATACGGTTCAAAGTCACGGATCCCAGCTTGTTGGGGAAAGCCTCGTACGATCACGAAAGCTAGTGGGGAAATTATTGCGAAAATATAGCTGTATAAACCTTTATTTAATGGATGAGATTCGAGTTGTTTGTTTGCTCGCTCGACAATCCAGTACTATATTTTTATACATGTAATAATAAATGCCGATGGCATTTTCACTAGTGTGGAAATGTCGCAATTTAGTGAGTGTTGGTTTTAAATTTGAATGGTAAATATTACGGCATCTTGCAATATCTGTAGTACTGGTGTTTTCCCCTCAAATGTGTATTTAAATTTTCCAGATCTGATTAGTGTTGTGCTGACAGGTTGCCATGACTGTTTTTGGGGAAGCGCTGTTTGTAGCTTTCTCAAATTGCAACATTACGCGCGCATCGGCTGGTGTTCGTGTGGCTCGGTTGCTTCATCGAAAGGTCGGAGGATCAATTCACACCGTGAAATTGGAATGTGGGGTAGCCAACTTGGAAGCTCGATCCTCTGATCACTATTTTCAGTCTCGCAATTGTAACAACAATTAATGGAATTATAGCTTTGGCATTGCTGATCTAGGGTCACGCGCCCATCTCTTGTAATTTTGTTTTAATTGATTTAACAGATTTCAAGCTAAAATGTCGATCCGGAAATTTAAATATTGCTGTGTAACTTGTTCTCTGATCGGAAACATTTCAGTGGTTGTCTTCCGTAATTATTTCAGGAAGCGTACAGCGTGACTAAGACTAGAGCTAATTTAATCTAAGAGTGTAAGTGTTGTAAAAGGAAACTTAGAATTTAATATTAACGGTGACTAATGTTGCCTCGAGGGGGGAGGGAACTTCATCCTGGTTTATAAAACTGCATGTCTACATGTATAGCTTCCTTGTTTAGGAGTCGTCGCTTGGATACGGTCAAAAACTTACCTGCGGCATAGAAGCCCTACATATCGTATCAATTTGTAGTGTGCCAGAATATGGCAGATGGGCACCAGATGAAGTTACTCGAAGAACCAAACCATCTAGTGTTTAATTTGGAAATTAATTGTGACGTCCTATTTCTTTTTTGACTTGTCAATTACCATCGGTCAGAAAAATAGACAAGCATTAAAATTAGCAAATGTAAACCCGATATGGTTATAAGAGTATCTCTTGGAGGTGAATTTGGTGTACATTTAATATAATGGGAAGGGGGAGTTTAACGGGGGCGCTTTTGGAACTCTTAATGCCTGTGGGTCACAGGTCTTTTTGTTTTTAACATGACATTAGCTGTTTGGAAATAGCTCGCTGCAATTTGATCATGTGGTTTAGTCTTTGACGTTGTGGGTCAACGAAGCCTGGACCCAAAGAATGCAACTCATAAATACAATGTACACTGTGTCCAGTCGCTAGTCGCACATCTGGGCTCTGCCAGTCCCGCTGTACTAGGGAGTGGGAAAAAATTCTCTGGCCAAAAATTATCCTTTGTTCGAACGTTTGCTGTTTTGATGAGTGGTGGACCAGTCAGAATAGATGACAATTTTCCAATTGGATCTCGGCCAAACGAATGTCAGGCCTATTGTGGTCCTAAAAATAAGTGCTGTACGGTGGTGTCTAAGTCTTGAGGGCACACATCATCACACGACTCCTTCGCTCTAGAGGCTAACGTCAGACTGTGGACAGACAAGTGAGGCTACATGATGTTGGTCGCCGGACGACTAGTCTGGTCCGGTCGCAAATTTCTACCAGGTGCATCTGTTCTTAAAAATCCTATTATGGGATGGTAAACGCTCGAAAAGGCGTATGTGAAATCTATCATGTATTCCAACAATTAAAATAGCTTTGAGTTTTAAAAGAACTGCTGATTTGGTGGGTTACCTTTTGTCGTTGGGCGTAAACTCCTAATCAAAAACATGCGTAACGTAATTTAAAAAAACGGAACTACACTATAATAGGAAGAACGTCTGGATTATTCAATAAAAATGGGGGTTGTGCCACTAGATTGCGATAGTTCGTGAGAGCGCAATGTGAATTGTGATTAGGTGTCCAAAAAAAAACTGGTATTTGAACGTACATGTAAATGTAAACTGAAAGTGAATTTAATTTACGATAACGGTGATTAAGAAAATTTACACCGGTTTCAGTTTCTTGTCCTAAAAATCTGTTAAATATACTTATGACGGGGGGAAACTGCAATCATTAAGGTTACTTCCGGGGGCCTAAGATTTGTCGACAAGCTACATACAAGTGCTGCTGTTCCAACTCGTTAATGCTTTAATTTGGTTTGTCGTAAACGGTATAGTTAATAATCGCGTCAGATCATAAAACTATTGATCTTCGCTTTCGGCCAATCCGATCCGTACGCAGTGCTGCGCGATAACTCTAAATTTTATTAATCTAGTCTGTGCTAACCTTGGCACGGTGCTCGCATTTTTTTGGCTCAATATTTTTGCTTGTGGAAAATGAGGGGGGAGGGCTAGAATGGCGACTTGGCTTGTGCATCCCCGTTCAGTATTTGCAAATGTGGCGTAGTAGTAATTCTTAAGCAGTCGATTAAAATGCATGTTTATCTAAACGATGTTCGTAAGATATTCGAATTAATGGGGATGCACGTACATGACACTTAATTTGTTTTCCAAATCAAATTATTTTAATACTTATTTTCCCCTTCATACTCCAAAAGTATTTGTCGGGGTTAGAAATTAAATTGAGCCTTGTGCCAGTCGCGATGTTTATACTGCTGTTATATGTTCAAACTGCGCAGACTAGATTTTCTTGCCAACGTGTGAGCACGAAAATTTACCTGTTCATAATGCGTACACAAGTTATGGTTAGTTACCAGCGATAACTGATAAATTTATCGCGCTATACGTTCTTGTCGCTTGTTTAGAGTGTCTGAAAACACTAGAAAAATCTCCCAGGCCATCGCAGCAAATGAAATCTGGGGTATTATGATGCCTCTTTAGTGTTCACACTATCGTCAAGTCAAATAATCGTCGTATATTATAAATCTTGTCGCCAGTTTCTCAATTTTTGGATAAAGTGATAGGATTGAATGACTGTCGCAAAAGAAACTGCATCAGTCAATTTATTTGTAAACGGCTGCACCATCTACATTCTTGTTTGGTTTGATAAAATCAATCCTTTATTCGGAATTTGACAGATATTCTGATTTTATTGCATAGTTGGGGGAAAATATCATTTACGCGAGCTTACTACGGGGTACGTGGGGTTGAAGGTAGCATTATTTTAGCAGTTTTTTTTATTCACTGAAGTGTATGTCACAACAGGAGTTTCTGTACCCCTCTCGGTGTTTAGGCACTATGTGCGAGGGGCACATTTTCACAAATACCCCGGGATCGAATAATCGAGTCCGCGCCGGGAATCGAACCAGGGACTGCCGAGCCACAGTCGCTCAGTCGCTAAACAAACTCCGCTACGACGAGTCGTATCGGTTAAAATAAATTTCGCAGTTTATTTGAAAAATGAATCTGTTGAATTTTCATGTACATAACTGTTTTTGTTAAAAACCATTTGACTACCTTAATCGTTGAGCAAAATGCTGTGCCGTTTAAAGACTAAAGGCATGACGTCATCGCTCTACAATAATAAAATGGTGCCTCGCTCTAGTTGAAACTTCAGATAGAGCGAACTCTGAATATGTACATATTTTATGTTAATTCAAAATATCGTATTTAGTCTTCATAACTCCTAATTTGTCAATGTATTTTCTATTTCTCGGTCAAAGGACAATCGTCTACTGGCGTATCTCCGTCTACTGCTGCTACCCCTGAAGCTCCAACTACAGCTGCACCAATCACCACTGCTGCTGCTGTTGCTTCGTCCTCCACCCTTGGATCTTCGACCGTGGCTCCCCCGACCTCTACGGCTCCTACCACTCCCCCGACCTCTACGGCTCCTACCACTCCCCCGACCTCTGCGGCTCCTACTAGCCCTCCGACCTCTGCGGCTCCTACTAGCCCTCCGACCTCTGCGGCTCCTAGCCCACCGACCTCTGATGTTCCTACTGGCCCTCCGACCTCTGAGGTTCCTACTGGCCCTCCGACCGCTGCGGCTTCTACCGTCTCCCCGACCGCTGCGGCTTCTACCGTCTCCCCGACCTCAGCTGCTCCTACTGCTCCCCCGACCTCAGCTGCTCCTACTGCTCCCCCGACCTCAGCTGCTCCTGCAACCACCACCACTCCCGCACCAAAAGCAGTTAAAATGTCCTCCGTCGTGACAAAGAACGGAACAGACTTGGTGTGTTTGAAGATGGAGGGCACTATATATTTCACGCTGGAATACATGAGAACTGGTGATAAGGTTAGTATTTGCGTGTGGCTAAAAGCTGCCCTTGCTAGAAGTCGTCTCATTTGGCGATTATAGGTACTTCTGGCGATGGAAATTGACCACCTTGATCGGAGCACAACTAATACAGATGGCAGCCACGTAACCGGTGGTCGCCGCTAGAATCGTGTTTGCGAAATTTGTTGTAATCAAACGATACTTAAAAAAGTGTACGCATTATTAATAGCATTCAGTATAATTAAAAAATGTGCGCAATCCCTGTATTTGCATATCGAAGCCCCGAAACGTGATGGTACTGTAGCGGGGCGACATATCCGCTTTAAATGTCATCAGGGTTGTTTGCATTGGTGAATGACTAAATGCTATTTGTTTGCCATTTTTCGTTTCAGGATTCCACCAAACATATAGAGTATATTCCGTCAGATGCCAACTATACAGACTCAGTTGAAGAATGCGCCACTGAACATAACGAAACTCAATTTTTGAGTTTGACATGGTCGGGGTGCTACAACGCTACCTTCGCTTTTGCCTACAACCCAGATGATGCCGAATATGGTTTACAGTGGACAGAGTTGGAGTACAATCTGACTAATGAATGCTTCCCGGGTGTCGTTGTGGAAAGTGAGTGAGACCCTACATTTTAGACTTTTAGTTATTAATTTTCAGACGTTTTGGAGCGAATTTGTTGAGTTTCATTGGGTCGCTGTTCAGTTTATCAACCGCGGTTGATTAGACGGTATCTGCGTCAGTATGCTGAAACGGTTTCTTAATCTTTCCCCAATTGCTGGCAAATTTAAAGCATTGTGCTGGTTTATTTCTTGGGCGGGAATGAAACTTAGTTTGTGATGGATACGAGTTTCAGTTGGACTATTGGGTTTTGGGGTCCATTCTCCGCAAGGATGGAAATGATACCGTTGAAATAAATTACAAATTATAATTTAATTGGACCAAATACGTCCAATCGGCGGTGCCCGAAGTGGGTCATGTAGTTGATTGTTTGTGCGAAAAATGTTGGGCCTTTGAATCGTAAAAGCGGTTACGGTTACTGAGTCTTCATCGGTTCGCTGATTGTGAAATTGTTTTTAAGAAGAAATAATGAACTAAATCCTGTAAAATAGGAATATAGTAGATTGATGTTGTTGTTGATGTGTGTAGAATTGTTTTTAGTAGAAGAATCAAGGGTTCAAAGATGTGTCCTGTAAACGCTGAATGAGGGGAACTAATTGAATGTACTCGGGATGAGACTGGGAAAGTAAAAGAAATGGTAGTCGTATTTTACTGAAACTGATTTAATACAACTAGCAGTGTTCTGGCCTAGTTGAATTTAATTTTATTTTCTGCCAGTAAATCTGGTTGATGTTTCTGGGATTCTGTGAGAAATTTATCTGGTGGAGGCTCACGAGAATTTTCAAAATATAAATGATAGGGGAAACTTGTAGGTGTTGCTAGAGACGCTATTGCTCACCTTGGATTCTTCGACAATTTTTCAGCCGAGAATGAAACCCGGATTATCAATGGAAGCATGACTAGCGATGGAGACTACACCAAAATGGCAGTCAAACAATCGTATCGTTGTGATACTACAATCACCACCGATCTGTTTACCAGTGACACCAACTCAACCTTTGACACTAACTACTACAACGGTTCAGTAGTTTTGAGCGGAATGAGGTTCATGGCTTTCCAGGATGGATCTGTAAAAACTGATTCAGATTATTCCACAGGTAAGCGTTATTCGTAGAGGTCTCACAGATTTGTTCACTCTTTATTGGTGTCTGAATCGCGTTCTGGGTTTAAATTCTCGCCTGAATTCTTGCTAGTCACACGTGCCAAATAGGACATGTGAGATAATTATGCTGCCCGGAAATAATTGTTTACACATTCATTTTCGTTTACAGCTGTCGAGTGCTCCAAAGACTTCACCACCAGCGACATCGTTCCAATTGCGGTTGGTTGTGCCCTGGCCGCCCTGGTCGTCATCGTGCTCATAGCCTATCTGATTGGCCGAAGACGCAGTCGCCAGAAGGGTTACCAGTCAGTCTAAGTCCGGTGAAACAGTTCCTCCGTACTTGGCCGAATCGAACTATAAAGAAATGGAGTATGGAGTAGCCCACGATGTGGCGACATCGCAGACACAAGTGGGGAATTGCGGGGAGAGGTTTCTAAATATATTTTTTGTGAAGAGCAGTGGAAGCAATTTTGTCCTTGCGTTCATATAAATTGCGTACGACTACAACGTTGTCGCGAAAGGAGAAATTGCCATCACTGATGCGAATATTTCTGGTTAAGAGGACCGATTCTAGGACAAGGTGGTACGAGAGAATTAAAAAAATTCGAATTGTAGGCTCAGTAATGTGCGCATCACGTATATTTGGGGTGGGGAGGGTTGTAGAAATTTCACTAATTTTCTTTTAAACTAGTAACTTAATGGGATGCGGAGATGTTGCCTCAGTTTATGGCGAGGAATGTAAAATGTAGTCTCCACTCTTGATCCCTGCCCCTCACAAAACGACCAACACTCCTCCCCCCATACTACCACATTCTGTTTTATTCAAAATGTGATGTCAAAAAAACATTGTGATAAAATTTGCTAGCCTGATCAGAAATATGGCAGTGCACTTAAAAGTCAACCTTGGTTAAAACTGCTTCAGTTCTTTGGAAAGTCTTGTTTGAGCCTCATTTGTGGGACAAGTTTCGTCCTCTGGACAATCCTTTTATCTTTGACTTTTTAACATTCCTTTTAATGTCATTTGGTAAGATTTTTTTCTGTTCCCTCCCTCCTTCCTTCCCTCTCCCTTCCTGCTTCTAATGGGGTTATTTCCCATCACGTACAGCGTTTGATGTAGATAATGCCAGATAGAAATTTTAACTAGACTCCGTTCACGGGCATTTATATTTGAGCATTTTTATACGTACCACAAATATTAGTGTAGTGTTCGGGGAGAAATGGTGATTTTTCTATTTGTGGTATTTGATACTGAATTGAAACTTTAATGTGCTGCGCGTCTCGTCTGACTGACCTGATACACTTTTGAGCGAGTTTGCCTCTTGTCTTCAAGCTCGCTATATCTTCATTTTTCTTACGTGCTCACTTTAAATTTGAATATTTTGATTTAATGTTCTCGCCACGTTTATAAAATTCTTGGTGTGATATGTTCCAGGGTAGTGTAAGATTTTATTTTGCGTGATTGCCATAAACAGTGGGGGTCCCAATAATCAAAAGCTATTTCTTTTCGAATCTAGTTGTCTAGTACATATTTGTTCCGATTTATTGATTACAAACGTAGTTTCGCAGCTCAGACATTGGATTCTCAAATTCTCTTCTAAAACTACAATTAACGTTGGTAAGAATGCGCATCAGTACTAATTGTGACCTTTCTGAACAATATTGCAGAAAGGTTCACCATGGTGTAAAATAAAATTGTCGGGACTGTGGATGAATCTGGTGCCAATTCTGACCAAATGTAATTGCCGTTAATAAAATTTAAAATTTTAAGTTCAGTTTTGCTTTAACCTGTCCGTCCCTATTCGTTGCTACGGTAGATAAATTTTATGTGGACCCTAATATTGGATGTTTAATTTTGGGCGTGGACTAGATTGTCGTAACTAACTAAACCGTAATTTGTTTTGAACTACAGCAAAACACTAGTTAGGTATCTAACCTCACTTTCCATTTTTCGGATTTGATTGATTGATTGACCATTTACTACACCATCCCCTAATGTTCTTAATATTTTCATGTTGTGTATTCCAAGGATGAATAAAAGCACTACCTAGTTTATTTGATAACTTATTGAGTTAGCAGTCATTGTTATACGAAAGCATCTCACAAATTACAACTTTGTGTCAATTTCAGACATTTTATTTTCTAATAAAAGGCATATTGCAAATAATCAAAGCAAGTTTTCATTCAATCGCTAAACTAAACCATGTGAGTCTTACTCCTATAAAATATTGATGTGCCTTTAAGTGATTTGCATTTAAGAATGTCGTGAATTTAATTCAAAAAGTTTCGTTAGGATACGAATTACTAAATATTTATTCACCATTTGCGGTTTTTTAATTCGAAATCCAGAAGCAGTAAAACTGCAAAACCACTATTACAAACAAAAAAACTACGTATTCTATTCATGGCATGCATATTTATATATAATTCATTTTCAAAAACATCACTATTTTAAGTCAATGCCGTAAATCTCTGGCTACACAGAGCTCCAACGTCTGGGCCATAGTCGCCAAATGTCACACACACACACACACCTTAGACCCAAAATGAAAGATGGTCATTCAACGACTCTTAGTCACACATAAGACAATTTAACACTTGTGATTGATTCATTGGAGACCACCATTTATTTTCCATGTGCAATGGAAAGGTTAGACATTTAAATTTTGGGAATTCCTTTATTTAAAAACCCATCTCTGTTCGAAAATTTCGGTCCTCCAGTGGCAGGACATTTGTTTGCTTTCTCATTTGTTTTATTCAGATATCACCATTTCATAAATTTCTGTCATGACTTATCACTCGAGAGCAAAGGGGGGGCGATGCAGCTTCGGCACACATTTATTGCCACTCTCGTTCTATTCGTCGATCCATAGATCTTTCACATCTGATCACAAGAACTGTAATCCAATTAAACAATTATTATTGTTTCATCCGATAAGACTAGTTAGAATCGCATGCAGCGTTCCTTTGGATATTGGGACAGGAAGATTGCGATATTGGGGAGGGAGGAAAGGATAAATAGAATTCAATTTAACAATACGAATATGGCCTATGGATTCGAAGCCAGCAACGGCTTTTCGATACAACCCACGACAGCCTCTTTGGAAGAGTGCAAGTTTGTTCTATTAGCCGCATTACAAAATTATACTAGCCACAATTCTGACAAAACAAAATCAACAAAAGGTTCAAGATTCGCCACCAACTCTTATCAACGGAGCATTCGAAGCGACACCTCACCTGTTAATACAGGAACACCAATATCATGTGACCAACGTTTTTGAATTTCACAATCAAGCAGAAAAGGCTGTTACCAAGTAGTGATGCGTAGGTCTAAAAATAAACGTCAATTAAGATTTACACTTTTAGTTTCTTGATCAGAACGCGTTCGGCACAAGATACCAGAGGAGCACACTCGACTTATAAATCGGCGCTCAACTAGAGTAAGGCTCCACACACGACGAGTGGAGAGATCCAGTAATGAAGTCGACGAATCAAATGATTAAAAAAATAAATTAAAAACATTAGCTACCAAATAGAACTAATGCTCTTCGAACTACCGCGGCTGATCAGTCCTTTATGAGAGCTGCTTGTGGAGTACATATATGTAGGGACAACGCGGTGGGACAAGGGCAAATACCGAAGGGTTTGTTCAAACATCGTTCAGCCCCGAAAGAGTCTGAAATTATGCGTTCAATATGAAGAACACTCTGCTGTATTAGACAGCATAGTTAGAAATAGGAAAATCTTAAATGTTTGTCGAATACTGAAGGAATGCCCGAACGAATTTTTAATTAGTTCCGAATCCAAAAACTACTATTTCAAATTGGTAGGCAGAAACTGTACCAGTAATAAACCACAATTATTGAGGCGGTAGTCCTATTAAATGAGAGATCAGATCGTATTTAAATATTTTTGACTTTTCAGAATGGGGTTTAACGCGATGAAGAAACGCGTTTAATCACTAATGTCGGCCCACTGTCGAATCAGTCCACCTTGACGTCATTCCTATCTCCAGCCACCAATCGCGCGTCTCCATTGCCATAATGGTGTCGGTGCTCCTCGTGATTACTTTGGTGCAAGTGGTTGACGCCAATTCCGTTGCCCATGGAGGCGGCGCTTCCGTTACAGGGAATCTGAGTGCCACCGCCACCGTCGCCGCAGCCACCGTTGAGCCACGCCGGCGGATGGGTCCCAACGGCAGGACCGGTGCCGGATCCCAGGCCAGAGTCGAACAGCCAGAGGATCACGCAGGTGATGACGTAGTACAGCTTGCCCAGTAATCCGATGACCAGACTCTGGTGACCGGTGGCCCACACGCGATAGTTTGGGCCGCAGAAAGGGTCAGAGATGGCCGGGCACAGCATGTTGTTCAGATTGACCTGTGTTAACTGTTAACAAATGAAGCGAGGAAAACGAATTTTTTAAACTTATTAAGCAGTATCTGGAATTAGCCAATGGAGAGATTGCCGAAACTTGACACTTACCAGACCAATTAGCTGCAACGGGCAAAAGTGGTAGAGCAGCCAAGAGCCCGCGGTGAGTATTGACCAGCTGAAATCACCCAGCCTTTCCATAGAATATACACCTTAAAAGAAACAAAGAAAGGTATGAATAATTATATTACAGTTTTCGGTGTCTTTGAATCCACATTAAAAATAGAAAATGATAAAGAGTGTGAAGCCAAAAATAGTAATACTTAATTGGTAGGAGATTGTTTGACGGCAATGAGGACGTTGATAAACAAAACTGTTTATTTATGCTTTGATATATTACCGATCATCTATTAATATTTTTTTAGTTCAGGTCACTGTTGTCACTACACTATAGGATTTTCTGTACCCCTCTTGGTGCTTAGGTACTATGAGAGGGGCACATTTTCACCAGTACCCCGGGATCGAATAATCAAGAGCCCGCGCCGGGAATCTAAACAAATCTGTAATATATGAAGGCATAAATATAAACAGTTTTGTTTATCAACGTCCTCATCGCCGAATCTGATTGCAGTCTAACAAACTCCTATTAAATTAAGAAATGATAGATAAGGGTCGGGGAAAAAAACTGTTTGAACAAGTAATCCTGCTAATTAACAGGTGTGAATCACGAGAACTGAAAATCTCAACGTCCACATTAACAGAATATCAGTTTAATAAGGAGTTTCGTTATTGTGAACGATCTTTCGAGACGATATACTGTAATTGCCAGCTGGGTAAAATTATGGAAGATGAAAGTTCAATGGGCTATTTTCAAAAAGCATAGATAAACTAATATTATATCAGATAGTAAAAAATCCAAAATTTCTCTATTTTAAGAAGATTCATAATTTTAGTTTTTTTAAAACATCAAATATTGTCCTCTACGGCGGATGGATCGAATCAACGTTTCCTCTGACATGGTTTCTGAACAATCAGTCTACATATTCACTCGTGTATTGCGATCGTTACACCGTTCGCCAGCCAATAAGCAAGCGACTTCCAAGCACACATTGCAGTATTTACATTTGATAAGTCAACAGAGTCGAGTTGAGACGAATCCACGTTGGACCCAAAAACTGACAACGATTCGACGAATCCAAGCAAAAATAAATTTAGTCGAACATACCTCCGGCTTTAAGTAAATAGAAGGGTATTATCAGCATCATAATGTGCTGCACATAATACAGTTCAGTTTCAAAAGGCAACTGCAATGAAAGAGAACGTAGTCGAAGTTTAATAGAGTCAATGTAAATAAGACAACCGACAAACACAATTAAATTGTTAACTTGGGCGACAGTTAAGAAACGACAGTTTTAAATTTACGTTTACTGTAATTGTTACTAGTAACTAAGCCAAATTAACACTTCTGGTATTATTGTAGTGAGCTATAATGTACGCTTGCACAATCGTGGGTGTAAGTGGGTAGTTCACTTCTAAGAAAATGGAGTAGTTAACAAAATAAAATTATGAGAATATTTCAACAAAAACATTTAATTGCTATTTTAAAATGGTAGATTTCATATTAATTTAGGTTATCCAAGATGCGGTGAAAAGAGATACAACTTTTTTGGAGAAATAAGATTCGTAAAATGACAAAGCTGAAAACTCATGTTACGTTCCATTCAGGCAACAACTGCCTCGGAGTCTCGGAACAAGTCTCGGAACAGAAACTAAGCGAAATGCGCACACAACTCTAATGTGATGCGCAGCAGCTGGAAAATGTCAAACGGAAAGAAAAGAGAAGAAAAGAAAATGCCGGCGGTAGCAAACTCACCAATCTAGTATTAACAACTGGAAATATAATCGCCAACACGGCGCCATTTAAGGAATGCATTTGCCACCGGAATAACACGGTGACATGACGACTAGGTGGCGCTATTAGCAAATAAATCTGAAAGTGGAATATTAAAAATAAAATATTAACATAAGAATCAGGGTCACAATAAGCAAGCAGGTCATTAGCTCGTTGCCAAGTGTGGATTTGAAATTCCAAGAAACTCCTCGTATGTGTAATCCGAAATTGTCAAATTAATATTTTGATTACTTTTTAGCGCTTAATTACTGATCAACATCAAATAAGAAAATTACTGGGTATGCATCATAAATGATAATTTAATAATATTTTTCGTATGTGAAGACAGTGTCGTCACGTCTTTTGCTTCTACTAAGGCCAATTGAGATCGAAAATAGCTCTGCCCCCACATTCGTAGTTTTTCTTTGCATCCAACTAATATAAACAATTGACAAAAAGAGTTTTTGCCGAAAAGGTACAGGAGCTCGCCACATGGGAGGTTCTGCTGTAACAAATAGGCATGTGGCACACTATTTGGCACTTGAATGAGTTGCTGGATCAGAAAAATTTGGCTCCGTCTCGGCACGAATGCTGGCGCGTCCGTCACCCACGAATAGTCCGCTGTCTACTTCGCTCGTTCTGAGCAGAATTTAAACAGATTCCTGAAGTACATCCCAGCAGCTTGTTAGGTCTCGGCAAATTTTACTCTCGAACAATCGCTAAACAGCTACTTGCATTTATACACTGCACGCAAAAGTGACAGAATCGCTATTCGAAAAGACGGCGCAGAAAACCATTCATTCCTGAATTGAACACATTTTTCATTGATCTATTTGGATCGCGTAGTTCAGGAAACAACCCTTTCCCCAAATTATACGTATGTCCGTAAAAAAAATATGAAAATTTCAATTTCTAAAATTAACAAATCTAGAACTTTTATTAATTTATAATATTAGGTAGAGACACATAATTCAGGTCAAGGGATCAGGACGTACACTCAAGACGGGCGATTGAGACAGAGCAGAGCCGCAGCAATCGAAGTGGCGTTTCAAAATCGAAAATAGTTTCAAGGCCTCGAGTAGGTTGGTCGCATTTGCCGCGCTTCAAGTGCCGCGGAAAAACAGATAACTTGGCAGTAGTGACCTACTCCAACACTTTCGCAAACTCGACTCTAATCGCCAATCTATTTAACGTTGCGTCATCCTTCGCGCGCAAAATTAATGGACTTAATGACAGTCTAACAATGGCCATTCGTATCGTACTAACCCAATGTCACATTCGAATACATTGCATGCAGCATTTTCAAGAGACATAGATATCTCATTAACAAAGTGATTTAGATTATCATTCATCGACAATCTATTGAATTCAATATTACAAATATATGCTATATGTAATCAGGGATCATATTAAATAACATGGTTTAAATTACATGAAAGTTGCTGTGCATATTAGCTTTGACGAATTCTGCAAAGGCCTTCTAGGAGCAACTCTGAGAACTAGTTTAGTCAATGTCGTCTGCGCTCAATCAAAATGGCCAAATTCAGCGAAGCGTCGTTTAACCAACCCTTTAAATTAAATCACGAATAAATTAAACTGGAAACTAATGATTATTTAATTTCTTTTTCTAGAAACAAACGATCAATTGTAAATACTTATCATTAATTATTTTTGAGGTAGTCACCTCTTTTTAACAAAGTCAATTGAAGGTTCAAGCAATAAACCAATTTCAAATTTGGGCCCACCAATTTCTTGCCTTACAGAATTCAGACGTCGAAGTCGTAGAAACTCACCTGTACAATTGTGACCAGGTGACAAGGATTCAGCATATAGATGAGAGTTTTGGTGGCGCACTTGAAACCGATTTCGCAGCCCAGCACCAGGCACATAAGCATCAACAGCAGCTTCTTGCCCATCTCGATGCCGGGCGCTTCCGGTTTGCCGAGGGCCGCCGTCGAGTGGTGTCCCCGGGCGGCGGAGGCACGTCGCCAGCCCCACCATCCGTAGGCCGCCCCCAGGCTGCACACCAGAATCGATTCCCAGAGACGACGGGCGGCCGTCAGGTAGGCGGCGCAGTCCGGACCACCGTTGCCGGCGATGTCCGGGTCCACGCCGTCGTACATCCAGCGGAGGCTGACCATGGCCGCTCTGTTCAAACTGCAAACAGGAAAAACCAAAATGAGGAAGCACAAAGCATTAGTGTCAATTGAATGGACGATCATACGACCACGTGCCACAGAACAGTTTGCGAAAAGCGCGCCTTCGAAAAACCAATGCTCGCGTACGTCCAACGTTTCTAAACCGAAGTGGGTGCTCTCGCAAACTGGTCCAGTCATAAATACAAATTCGAATGAATAGCCTAACCGAGTGATTAAAAAACGGAGAAAGATCCGGCTCAGGATCGTGGTCCTTGCTCGGGATCAGGAAAAGTGAATAAAGTGGTGCGCGATATTATTTGAAGTCTTAAACTATCGATAATGATTTTTTAAACGGCTATCGAGCAACATTTCGGTAATCCTATTGTACAAGTAGTCTTTGTTTTTAGTGACGTAGTCATTAGCCATAATCCCTCCTTTTACCCCAATTACAATATCATTCAAACCTCCCGCCTTTCAGTGTTCCCTAATTGCCGGTAGACGGCGACACTGGTCCGTGTGCAAACATCTCTTTCCCCTCCATGCACCATGTGGTCACATCTTGCTGGTGTGGTAACTCACTCCCATAGACGTTGTGGTATTTTTTAAATTTAATTAAATCTCTCGCCAACACAATAAAATAAAAAAGGCAAACAAAAAAAAAGCTGCGTTCACTGCGGCTCTACGTCCAGTGTAAATTTCATGGCGTTTGGTTACGTCCTTGGTAAGCTATCTTCGAACAGACAGGAAGGACCAATTTTTTTAAGATAGTATTATACCTGCAAATAATGTTTCACCGCAAACCTTGGTACGATTTTTTGCATTCTCAGATGTTTCATTTAACAGAAATGTAATTCAAATTGAAATTAATTCTAGCCAAACCTTCCAATGAAATGGCTAAGCCTAGTGCTCCGAGGAAGCCTAACGCCACGACTACAAAAACGATTAAATACAGACATTCGCGCCCGAACGAGACGCGCTTTCCATACAAGATTAAAAATATTGATGCGACTGGAAATGTCGTGCCTCATTTCATATCTCAAGGGGGTAATTCATAACATGTGTTCAGGTACGTAGACGCCATTTATTTAAAATATACGACGTATTAACAAACAAGTAAATCGATGTGCCTGTAGCAGGGAGCAAATACGAACAAGGAAACGTGAGTGAGACTCGCATTTTAACGTCCTAATGACTTGCACTTACCAACAGGATTTAAACAAAAAAGACTGCATAGTCATCAATGTCTGCAAACGCCACCAAACAGCCTTTTCTGTTATCAAAAATAATGAGAATATGACCTCTTGAATATATACTATTCTGTACTTGTCGACTATTACTAGCTAGTATTAGATCGAAATTAACTTTGAAGTAACTCCTCACTAAGACTGTTAACTGGATTAGTTTATTTTTTTACTTTCGTCGGCAGTTATTTCGGATTGCGTCCAGCAAACCATTTTCTGTGTGAATTCAATAACGTCTTCTGATCGCCGAATCTCTACTATACTTATTAAATATAATTTAAACAGGTACGATCGCTACTGAATTGCGGCCGGAATTTTCGGCCTTAAACTCTGGGACCTGTCGAGTTGGCGCAGCAGACAAATAATAAATCCTACTTAGAACGATTTTTTGGTATTCGATACTTGATTCAAAACCGACGCGCATGCACAGCTTGCCACTTGCAATTCGTCCAATTGACAGTTTTTATTGGCCGTGACATTTTGGGGAACCATAACTCCTGCGTTTGATCATTTCGCATAAGCAGTCTGTCGACGTTTTCGCTGGTTCCTTCTATGGCCTACATTGAAAGCGGAATAGCTTGCCAGCAAACACAGAATGAGACAACCAGATAACAGGAAGAGAAAAATTACAATGAGATAACCTAATTTTTTTTAAACTAAGGGCAATTAAAATTTAAGTACAGGCATCAAAGATTGTCCGCTCATCAACTATGAGAAAATTATAAGAATTGATGTGTTCGGGAAAGCGCCGAATAAAAAGACTAATGGAGTTACTTAATGTATGAGAAAATTATGGAATATAAGTGCCTTTGTGCTTTGATTCTAACTAAAAATTGTATTTTTTAAGATTTGATTATTGCAAATCCATGTCAAATCCTGACCTCAATCCTATTTGTGACGAAACCTCAAATCAGCCGAATCAAAAGTAAATATAGATTGGTCAACAATTCAGATGAACAATTAGTTCATGTCCGTTGGTGTCCGGTTGATAATACCATATGCCAGAATTGTGACATGGCATTTAGCATTATCGCATACATGTAAACTGTACATCTATTGTATGATTATGCAAAACTTACCAGATTTCAAAGCCGCAGTACGGTACTATTTACAGCAAATGAAATTTCTTGCCAAATGTGATCGTATGTGTTCAAAGTGCAAGTCGCATGAATGATACTTGCGCGTTTCTTGATCAGTATTTTAATTTGATGCTAGCTTAATTGCGCAGGTGGTGCCCTGTTGGCGTTGGAACCAATTATGGAATGGCTCGAGCGAGCGACTCACACCTCATTTTATAGCGAAATACGCATGCAGTATCGATGCCAACGCCACGTTGGTTTCGGCAGGTCGCGCCATCGGATGCAGCCCCGAACAGAACAAGGTAACATCACGTGACCTGGGTCAATTCAATTCGACACTCCACAGACAGTAGATACTAGTGTGGTCCATTTGGCAAAGGGGAAGAACAATCCCTAGTTTCCAATTGACGATCGATCACATTCATAATAATGGTTTCTAAATCTTTGCCGTAATTTACACAGGCGTAAGGTAGGCGAAAGAAATGACCAAGGAAGTTAGTAAAGGCACGAATTTCACGAAATGAATGCTCGTGATCTAAACGTCCGATGGGAAATTATCTTGACCACAGAAAAACTACAGGAGCCCTAAACTGTGTAGGGTTGGCATACATGATATTGCACAATACATATGTTTGGATAGCGCCCGGCTGACCACGCAAAAGCGGCGCATATTCTTGTCCCGTATTTGAACGCCTGGATCATTTGTCAATAACTGGTCGTTTGACCCCGCCATAAGCCCTCTCAGGGGCTGCTTGTGGGTACACACTGCAATTGTAATTGATACCGTACACAGAAAATCAGACGCAAAATAATCGTTAACTACTGCAACTACTGGGTATATCATCATTTATGGCATCGTTTACATTTCCTACCCTCGCGCCAACCGCGTAACTTTTGTTGGCGACAAAACACGCTCTCAAGGACGTCTTCAGGGTATGGGACGCCCTGGGCAGAAAACAGTTACAGGACGCAGCGAAACTCAATTACACGCCAGGTTACGTAGCCATTATCTATTCAAACCAAACATCTGTTTTACGAAACAAACCCACACACACCGCGCACGTAACAGTGTGGCTAGATACCGTCCTATCCGCAATTCAATGACTGCCCTTCCTTTCCCTGGATCGTGCTCCTTAGTTCCCCCGTCTAACCCACTCACCACCATACAGAAGGTCCTGCACGCAACCATTTTGGCACGAGTCCAGTCGGATTTTAATCATTAATGCAGGGGGGCATCAGATGTGGCGATTGGTGCCGACCATTCCCACGGATCATTTCCCCAACAATCTTGTTGAATATTCACGTTTATAGACCCGCCGATGCTCGGCGTGGATGGGTCACGCCTTCGCTGCGCAGTTCTACTCAACACGGACATAGGCCAGCAGCGCCCGAAGGACAACCTCAACCAGCACTTATTTCGATGACCCAACTGCGCCCCTTCTGGAGTCACGCACTAATTTTCCAACACGCATATTGAATGCTAAAACAAAACGACAAAATGACGTGTGTCGGAAGGATACAAAAATAATTGTTAACAAAAAAAAAAGTCGACGAAACAGATGGCAATGATGTAACGAGAACAGGTAGAATCAATAAGCAAAAAATACCAGATATCCTATCCTTGCACCGTTGCGATAGCCAAACAGGGATCATCACAAGTGCTTGATTATGTTTTAATCCTACGTAGAAACTAATCTATCAAAATCACATGTAGTGTAACGGGTAGGTAGGCTCATAAATATCGGTCAACAGGCGAAAAGCCACTGAGAAATATATATCTCTAAAAACAAGCAAGAAACAATTCAACCTCTAATAAAAAGAAAGACGAAGCCAGGGATGTTATGATAACACGAGGTTAAAGGAGGATTGATGGACGAGAGTCTAGAAACTGGCGACGAAACCGGGGGGGGGGGGGTTTGAGGAGTTAAATCATTGGTAAAATCTCTTAACAATATTTTCCTAGATCATAATCGCCTGGATGAATCGCCAACTGTATCTTTACTTAAGTATAGTACTGTGGTTCCGCATGCACAGGAAGCCTTTTTTACGTGGCTTAAATGTTGTAACAGCAATCGAAAAATCATAATATACAGCATTTCATAAACGCCAAATAATTATAAATACTGTTGTGCACTGCAACAGAAATACTGTTATTACTATTACAGCGTACGCTAATCGACAAACTAAAATAACTACAGTCTGTACCAGAAAGCAGACTGTTGATCTTCAGAGAGCGCACGCGCTTCTAATTTTATAAGCATAATTTGTTTGACCTTACCGCATTTTTGTGTTCCGCAACCTGTGTACATGTACGCAGATCAGTGGGCTTAACAAATTGACCTTTCGTTTGTTCTCGAAACGTCAGTCTGTTATGTAAGCAGCGAATATCTGCACGATTATTTGTCAGATCGCGCGATCGAGTCTCTAAATCCATATAAGGCCAGGATAATTGTGTAAATTTGTCTCATAAATTGGAGGAGGGCCAGAGTCAATTTACTTTCACCGTACGCTGGCAAAATCAATAGAAACGTTGTAGCTACTGAGCAATGGTATGTACAGTATTCGTCAAATTGATCAATTATCAGCTGATTGGATTGCCAAAAACGTACAGCACATACAGATATACAGTAGTGCCAGTCTCACTAATTAAGTTTAATTTCGTTATGAAATTCTTTATCTTTCGTAAAGAAATGGTTGAAATTGATTCGCCTTTCCTTTTCCAGAAAGTCGTAGCCTCTCTTTCAATATGTACGTGAAAAACGTATTCAATATATTAATTTTTTAAGCAAGTTTGGTCTTCCAAAGAACCTCAAAATCAGATTCCTAATAGCGTGACATGCAGTTTATACAAACACAATTGCGCAGCTGCACGAAACCAATCGTTTATTCCCGATGCAAACAACATGTGCGCAAACCACATAAGATACAAGTTAATTTACTAAAGCAACAAAGCAATTTGTAATTGCTATTAACCCCAAATATTAATTTGTGAGTCATTTTACATAACAGAACTACACCATCAATGCTACAACGTGTTTTTTTGTTCAAACAATTGCAGTCAACCGCACTACAGGCGTTACGTCCCCCTCATGGTGCTTAGGCACTGTGCGAGGGGGAACGACCAGTACCCCGGGATCGAAATTTTCGAGAGCCCGCGCCGGTAATCGAACCCGGGCCCGCCGAAACCACAGTCAGTAGCTAA
Source organism: Mycogona germanica (assembly GCA_034698785.1). NCBI lineage: Eukaryota > Metazoa > Arthropoda > Diplopoda > Chordeumatida > Chordeumatidae > Mycogona > Mycogona germanica. The sequence goes on along the minus strand of JAQGBY010000473.1, from coordinate 19,569 downwards.
ACCAACTGGGCTACGACGAGTCGTACTCACACTCATGCACACCAGTTGCGAAACATTGGAGCACGCAAGGGATTTTTGATTTATACGTATGTTTACATAAGCTGATTTTGTTATAAAAAAAACTGAGTATTCGTTCGATTTACATGTAGTGAAAAGGCTCGTACGTGCACTGTGGCTCACGGAACGGAATTCATAAAATGACTACAGTAGGTGCCACATGTCTGGATCAGTTTTCAATAGGCGGTTAATTGACAGGACCATCTGTGTTTGACAAAGTGCGCTTGAATCCATAATATGGCTTAGTAAAGCCATAGTCTGGACAGTCGTGAATAAAAGGAATCTAATCAACCGCAGACGCAGTTTCAGAATTTGGATACGCTTCTTTTTTTTGGCAATCATGAGCAATCCACATTAGATAGGACATCATAGTCAAACAATGCGGCGTCCGTTGGAATAATTACGAAGGTATCGCAAGGCAATGTACACACAAGAACGGCAAACATCGATATTTTTCTTCACTTATGAATGGCAAGAACAAATCATAGGGCAAGAATCGAGTCTTCAGTTGACCTTGGATATATGAAATTACAGGAAAATGGAGCCAATATTTCTTACCAACAAGCCAATGCCGAAGGAGCTACACCGGCAGTGTGGAGTCCTTGGTGCGGGGGTCGAGAGGGTCCTCGTCACGCCAGTGGCTTTCTAGTTTCGTTTCAGTGAATAGGGGCCTCCATGGTAACCGGCGACACGAAATCCGATAGTTTGCCGTCATTTTATCGACATTTAGTGCGCTTGACGCCAACACATTTGGAAATAGGGTTTACTTTTGAGGGATATGTTTTCACGCAAATTCATAACACAATGATCTTGAGCGAATCAATGCGGTCGTCATGTTGCGTCAGTGCGACGCCGTCATGTATCCAGATATCACTGCGCCATACCCTATATTACTTAGCATTTTGATTATTAATCCCACTAAATATCAATCAAAGAATGTAGAACAATCGATATAAAATATTTTTGTTAAAAAACCAAATATTCTTATAAAATATGTTTAACTTATTAAATATGGCATAAATGTTAATTATGCTTTTTTAAATTATTTTTTCTTATTGTTAATTGTGAACATAGCTTGATCTAGTGAAATAAATATTGGAAAAGCCACCGTGTCACAATTAGGTCGAATCGCAGCTGGGTCGCACAATGCGATGTATTTGCGTTCGAGGTCGTGACTTTTCGCATAAAGATTCGCTCTTGCAGAGTAATTTCAATAAAATGGGCAACAGTACAAGAATCATTAACTGCTTAGAAAGTTTTTGTTATGAAAAATAGTCATTCATTTATAAGTTTGTCGATGAAATTAAACGAAGTATGTTCTGATTCGCCAAAGGAAAGCACGCAAGATTTATCTCCTTCGTCGGTACCCTTAGCACGCCAATTGCGATAGTATCGCCACCTGCTGGTTCCAAGATCCACCACCAAGTATCTAGTATCTCGCGGTAACTTCAATCTCTTTTCTAATTTTTGAAAATCTCAAAATGGAAATTCAAACTGGTAGCCAGAGTTCGGAAGCCAGTGAGCAAGAAGTTATAAATCCCGACTATGCCACCCAATTTTTCGGTTTCACTCCCTACTCGGTTGTCGATGAAGGCGAGTATAGCGCGTTGGTGTAGTGCTTCCAACTTGAGACGCATGAGACACTTGTCAATTTTTTTGATTTTAGATATAATTATCGCCGGGCCGTGGCATGGCGATTTCCGAAATTTCGGCTCTTGCGAGATCTGGGGATGTCTTGGTGGTGATTCAGTTCGATTCATGGTGTTCTCGAGTGATGTGGCTTAATCTGAAATCTCGAGTGCTGAGCTTGTTAATCGAACTGACAATATGACGACGCGCAACCAGACACATATCTTGCGTCACGGAAAAGAGAACACCGGTCCAACTGCTCTTTTTTATCGAACGTCACCTCACCACCCTTGCCCCTACCAACTTATTTCCTGCAACTACCTAAATCGCCATAATGCCACGGCGCGGCGATGATTATATCTAAATCAATGCCCGTATCCGCGGGTGCGTTCCTTTGGAATGGAAGTAACCCAGCCTCTACATAGGTTACATCAGATGATTCCTTTCTCTCACTCTAGTTTTCAATATCATCCTTGCTTATACCAAAGACGCTGTACGGGCCGCCCACCATTACCTGTCAAAGAAGGTAATTACAATTGTTATGTGTGCTCATCGACAAATTGTGTTTATTATATTTGTTTGGGCGCTTAAAAAACGTTATTTTAATTTTTGAATCGCAAGCTGACCTACATCCCGAAAGAGCGCTTGCGGCAGGGCAGCGAAAATCTGAAAAAGTCTACTATGGACGCCTTCGAAAAGCACATCAATAAGTTGGAGGTACTACAATTCTGTCGCAGCAATCTGTTTTGCTTGAATTCCACCTTGTGAACATCTCTGTAAATATTTTTTCAAATATTGGTGCTGTATATTGAAGACACAATCACTTATTGAGGATATCCGCATTGCTTTAGCAAAATGCCTCAAGATAATGTTTAAAAATATGAAAAATATCAGTTTCTCGCAGACGTGAATTTTGTGATCAGTATTGGTATAATCCTAAATTGGCTGTGGTGGGTGGCCCGATAGAGTAACGTGACATTGAGTTAGATTGGCGAATGATTAAAATGTCTCTTCTGTGTCTATCAGCTATTCCAATTGAAGAATATTTTCCACGTTCCCGCTTACATGGTGCTCCCCGAGGATCAGGTGCACCTAGAAAAGCGTGTCACGTCCATCAAAGAGAAAGATCTGGACAAAGACTTGGAGGAATTGAGGGCCAAGATTTCTACCGTAAGTGTTGACGTGATACTAGTGAATGTTTTTTAAAAAACCAATTTAACATAATATACATATTTTTATGCATGTAGAAACTGTATACCTGTAATGTATGTGTTATGCGCCCCCGCGCAAATCTATGATTTTAAAATAACGCTTCCAACAGTGGACAGAACTCAAGAAATAATAATGAAATTTGGCACCTAAAAGTCGCTCAAGTTGCCCCGAGTTTTCACAAAATATTCCTACAATTTGAGTTTGTTATTTAGTGTGTTCTCCTTGATCATGTTTTTTTATCATTCAAATAATTTTTGAAAAAAATATTTTCAATGGGATTTTCTTATTCCGGCATAAATTAACACATTAGGGATAACATTTTGTTTATATTTTTTTTAACTAGTCCATCCACAATATTACCAAGCTTCGAGCAAGAAATGATGACGTCCAAATTGCTCTGACTCGGTACCAACAGTTTGTGGACACATTTGCAGAAATGGACGCCTTGCTGGAAGCAGCTGGAGGTTGGTAGATGGGTCCTGTTTCAGTCATATTAGAAAGCACTAACACCATAAGGTATGGCTGCAACCGTTGTTTTTAAATTTGTCTTCCTTTTATTTCAGTGACCGAACTGGACCAAAGCATAATTGAACATGGCGAAATTGCACAACAGTTGACGTCGATCAGCAGCCAAGAAAAACTAGACACTGACGATTAACAAGAAATGTAGTAAATCATATTTCGTTATGCAAGCAATTTTTTTCGGTCGATCTCGGCTATTGGAGGTGGTGGTGGTGGTGAGGGCGCTCAGGGTGGGACTCGTCAAGCGTGACTCCTCCCTCCGCCGCCATCGAGCGCATCTCCCTGAAGTAGTAACCCCCCTTTAAACACCTGAAAAACGCGACGGCTCGCAAAATGTGGATGGAGGACGAAATGGCGAGATGTTTTAAGAAATTTCGTTCACGTGAGAGAATAAATAAATTTGTGTTTTGAGTGAATCTGTGACGTCATTCGGAGGATTTAGATTCAACTGAATTCATATTTTCAGTCATTAGCGAACACTGTACTATGCATAGGTAAACTAGTGCAGGACAGAGCCGGGAAAATCGACGACGAGCTGTCGAGGCTTAGTAAAAAAATAATATATTGAATTTTGTGAAACGTACTTTGAAAATACTGACTGGCTCGGCGGTCCCGGGTTCGATTCCCGGAGCGGGCTCTCGAAAATTTCGATCCCGGGGTACTGGACGTGCCCCTAGCAAGGTGCCTAAGATCATGAGAGGTACAGAACGCCTTTAGTGCGGTTGGTTACAGTTGATTGGAACAAAAAATACATCAACCGTATCCCTTCGTCAAAATCTCGTGCTCACTTATTCACTTAATACCAATTGACAGTTTTCACTTATGCTTAAACAATCTTTTCGTGAAATAATCCCGCCATTTGCACTTTCCTTGAGATGGACTAGTAAGAATATGAAATGTTTGCTGTGGTGAGTTGGGTGGTCTAGTTGGTTGTGCGCGGGAATGGAAAGCTCGGAGCGATGGGAGTGACGAGTCGTTTCCGTGAGTGAAGCAAGTTAGCTACCATATGATAAGTGTACCAAAGTGAATTTCAAAAAAGTCAACAAATCGGAAATAAATGAAAAATAAAAATGAAGTGAAATTTTATTTGTTTGACGAGTGGCGTGGAAATTGTACAAATTGTAATGGCAAAATATGAGAATCTGTATGAGAGAACAAAACTAAAAATCATCACTGATCCGCGTCTTCGAATTGTCCGGTTTCCATTTGCCGATTATCGTCGTCTCCACCAGCAGCGTCTAGGTAACATTTACAAAAATGAGAAGTTACTTCGGCGTCGCTCACTTTTGTGGGTGTCGAAAGTCCTATTCAGACAATCTTTAATTTTTTTTCTTTAATTCACTGAAGTGTATATCACAGCAGGAAGATTCTGTACCCCTCTCAGTGCTTAGGCACACTGTGAGAGGCACATTGAATTGAATTTCTTATTTTTGAATCTCAATTCTCGTAATCAATTTTGCACAAACAAAAAAATGTCTATGTTCATCAATAAAGTGACCATCAAATTTAAATTTGTGTGAACCACAATAATAACATAGTTTTCCTTTCACGAATTATATTAATATTCCCGCAATTATTCACCTAACATTCCGGTAGACTAATCGGCACCCAAATAACTGCGTAGGACCACCTAAGCTACGACCACGCTGTTGGCAAACTATTATATATGTGCTCGGGTACAGAAACACTTGTCAATCTCGCTAAAACATGCAGATCTGGTTTACGTGCAGCTAGTTACCTCGAGCGACCCTCACTCCGTTGGGTGTTGTCTCCATTGAAAAGTCATTTTCATCCTCGTCATCTTCTTCCTCCTCCTCCCCATCTCCGCCGTTCCAATCATCGTCTTCTGACAAAAAAAAACATGTCAGTAGTTGCTTCTGACCAAATTTTGTAAAAATACGTCGAACCCACATTTGAATAACTAGTTTGTTTATTCCAAATTTACCTCATGACATGTAGAGAGTTTAAAATAATGAACGCTTACCTTCCGAGATATCCTCCTGATCTGGGTGAAGAGATTGACATTCGGTCATGGCGTGGTACATAGCCTGAACTGGAAACATAAGATCATAGCTCATTTAATGCCCGGAAAACAAAATGATATCACGAAGTTTTTTAACGACTCGTAGCCCAGTCGGTATTGCGACTGTATTGCGGCGGTCCCGGGTTCGATTCCCGGCGCGGGCTCTCGAAAATTTCGATCCCGGGGTATTGGACGTGCCCCTCGCATAGTGCCTAAGCACCATGAGGGGTACAGAACGCCTGTAGTACGGTTGACTACAGTTGGAAAAAAACAATGGAGAAAAACATTGTTTGGTTGCATGACTACATTTCGTTGATGAAAGGAATGATTAGAGAAATATGGCACTTACGGACATCTTTATCGTCGGGAACGAATCGAATTTCGGATATGTCATCCTGTTCGTCTTCCTCATCGGGATCGATCACCTGATCTCCGGTGTCAACACCTACAATAAACAAAATAACGGGTAATACACACGAGCAGCAACCAAGGAAGATCATTCAACCCGAATATAACCGAAAACGCCTACTCACCGGCTTCCCCCAAGTTACCATCGATCATTAGGTAGAGGCACTCATGAGGGTAGGCAGCGAGGTCTCTGGAAATTGCGTGAAGAGATATGCCCGGGTACTCCAAGGAAAAGCCGGGTCCTGTGTCGCCCACCCACGAAAGACGACTGAAATGTTTTTGATAAAAGAAAATAGAAAATATGTAATTATTTTGACAATAACCTAGGATGCCGAGATGTGAACAATTTCGAGATAAACAAAAGTGAAACTCATGGATATGAAAAATAAAATAGTGAACACACCCACACCGAATATTAAGAATGCTAGCAAATATTGGGAATTCCGATTTACAAATGTTTTAGGATAGGTGCCAGAACAAACGGTAACAGTTTGGTGAAGTTGTTTCCAACCTTTGGTGACCCTGTAGACAAAATATCTCCAAAAGACCAACAGATTGACTACTGCTTCCCTTAGTTGCAGCAGAGCCGCGAACCATCCTAGCACCATTCGCCTAGGCTTACGGAAGGCTAGGCCTAGGCCTGTGGCGATCTAGCGTCAGCCTAGGCTATCGATTAATGGACAGTCGCCGTGTTGGGAAACTTACAAATGGTTTAGTTTTGAGAGAAACATTGCTAGGCTATGACGATTTTAGTGCCCTAGATGATTAATTTCCCTGTCATTTTACCTTTCCGCAATGTACAACGTTCCCTTGCCACAGTTCTTGGAACCCACATGGGCTTGCACTTGGGTCTGCATCACTTTGATCCCGTCAGTCGGGGGTGAAAATGTGGTCAGGATCACCATGACTGCTCCAATTACTTATAATCCACGCTTGACCTGATGGCCGATTACAAATTTTATCCGAAAAGTAAAATGTTAGACAAATATTTTAGAAGGAGCGACCGAAATTGGCGGCTAGTGGGGACAAAAACGTTGTCAAATCGATCGAGATCATGGCCGAATATACTACAGGTTATAAGTTTTTCCTTTTTAGTTTTCAGCGCAGGCGCCAGGAGTCGATTTGTATCATGGTGTCAACCAATCAGCGACAAGCTTGTGACGTCCACATTTCTTGGTGAACCAAATGCATCACTGGATTCAGTGTCTGCTTGCGCACCGAAGTTTGGCGGCAATTTTCAAATTAATTTCAGTGTAATTCATATGGCGAGTCCAGCTACCTAAATCGCTTTAAAAGAGGATGTTGCCTTGTGTATTATTTTCAAATGTTATCAATATTTTAATTTGAAAAAATAGATAAATAGATATAGCCATTACACGGCCAAGCTCGTTGCTATATAGTGCTGTACATGTATATGGTCCCGTATCTCTTGGTTTATTCTTTAACTCAGACAATGCCATTATCTACATTAGACGTCCACAAATATATTAACAACATCGCTTTCCGCGAACACTCATCTGATAATTTGTACGACTCGTCGTAGCCCAGTTGGTTAAGCGACTGACTGTGGTTTCGGCGGTCCCGGGTTCGATTCCAGGCGCGGGCTCTCGCAAATTTCGATCCCGGTGTACTGGTCGTTCCCCTCACATAGTGCTTAAGTACCAAGAGGGGACGTAAGGCCTGTAGTGCGGTTGACTACAGTTGATTAAAAAAAAAAAAAAAAAAAATTACAAAGCTTACCGTCTTTCTCTAGGAATTTTGATTTTTTTATAATGAAATCTCCGGTGTGCATGCCGATCGCCAGCGGGAATAAAAATGTTTCTATAAAAACTTTAATTTAATTTAAACGCGTGCTTTTCTTTGCTCTTCTATAGTTTCTTGTTTTTAATAATAATATTCTTGATAATATTTTCTAACGCACTCACGTATTTTCTTTACACCGTGTAGTCAATGATTCATAAATGAACGAATGAACGAATAAACCAAATGTACACAAACACTTTCTTTATTGAAGGGATGTATCAATTGTTTTGGCGACACAAAACAACTCTTTAACCTTGCTGGATATGTTTCCAAAATAAAACTTCACCACAACAAAACTATTTCATTCTTTTTATACAATTGGTAATATTTATTGTGGACATCGACTGTGAACGTTACGAACACACACTGGTCCTCAATTCGGCAATTCAGCAATTCACGGTCAAACTGAAGGTGTCGAGCTATGTGACAATTGACAGTACTATTTGTAAGGAGAAATTATAGTTCAACCTTAACTTCGAGTTTGAGGGCAGTCAAATGAACAAAATGAGGATTACTTTATTTTCAAGAAATAGCATTTGAAGCGAGCGGAACTGAAAATTCAAAATTAAATCAATTTTTTATCCACTAAGAACTTAACAACGTTTCGTTTAAAATTTAGACTAAACATTAAATTTAATATTATTTTTAGCGCTTGTTTAAACTTTTCAGAAAATTTGTTAACTATTTAAATTATAGATAATATTTTTTGACAACAGATTTTGTAACAAGGTATTCATTTGGTTACTTTGGAACAACGTGCGTGATACGCGAATTAACCAAATATGATGTCTATCAAATATTACAGGAAAAATTTATATCCGAAATTCTGATATCGCTGTCAATTAAAACTCCACACAGGTTCCAGTAAAAACTGAATCCAAAATATCAAAAGACAGGGGATGATTATTATTTGTCGATTAATTTGAAAAAGTTTAGCTCGCTCCAAATGACTTTTACCATGTTGCCCCTGTTGATGCAAACTAGTTGGTTTTCTTGAATTCACGGACTTTTGTCAGTTTTAGCGAGATTGCTGCGGTCCTCTATTTCGGCGCTGCAACCTGAGTTGTTTTCTTTGTTCCAAACAGGATTGTGATTAAGCTGCACTACGGTGGGTGACTCACAACAAAACCGAACAACACAACTGACACTCAGGTGGATGGGGTGCATTGCATGGTAGAATAGATTTTTTGGGGGTTTGGGAAAAAGGATCAGGATATCGGTAAACAAATGTTTATTTTTTCCACTGTCGAATAAAATTCATCCGCCAATTTATACGCCATCTTTGATCTTGTTTTACAACTTCCACGGAGCTCGACTCGTGATGACGTCAAGGTGACGTCACAGCGCCCCGTCCGCCAGTTTCCAACGACGGGGACGATGTGACCAACGAAAAACTATTCAACGTCAGTTCCCGAACTGTCGCCATCTCTTCCGTCACAAAGGACTCTAGTATTAGAATACGCGTGTTGACAAATCACAAACAAAAAAACAAACACACACAGCACACTGGCGCCACCTAGTGACGATATGTCCCCGACTTCTATACGCCAGCGCGACTCTTTAACAGTGACGCTCTCAAGTGCACAGAAGCGGCAGCCACCAACAAAAAGCATTCCTCGAGGTCCCTGTCCTGCGATTTGCCAGGGCGCACTCCAAACGGCGACGCATGGCTATAGCTGGAGTCGCCATGGCGACGGCGACGCCCCGCCACGGCCACTGTGTCCAACACCGACGGTCACTTTTCTGCAGTTTCAGTAGCGATCACCTGAACGAGTCCGGATGTTCTGAGTGGTTTACGTTCATGAGCGCCACCTCTGCCTTGCGCAACTTATCCATGTTCTCTTGTAGCAGTCGATTGCTGGGCTCCAACACCTGGGCTGTCTTGTAATGCTGCCAGGCCAGAGGAAAGTCCCGCTGTGCAATCACAAAATATCCCCATTTAAAATCAAGTCATTAAAACTAAATTCATGTGTCATTGTGCCAAACGAGTGGCAACCACAATGGGAAAAAAATAAAATAAAAGTGCTACATCAATATATGAAAGAACAAAAGTTCTAAGACAATATATAAAATAGACAATAAATACCTTTATATGATAAATAACTCCCAAATTTAGATGCGCCAATGTGAAACTTGGGTATATCTGCAACGCCATTTTGTAACTCTGTAGAAGGGAAAGAAAATAGGAATGTCATAATTTTTTCTTATTTGAAAATGTCTCCAAAATAATAAATAAGCGATGAGGACATGAGCATCGTCAAAAATCAACAGATGTGCTGCTTACTTCAGCAGCTAAGTCCATGTGATCCATGTCCATCAATATATTGGCGTGATCGGCGTACAACTGGGCGCAGGTGACGTCGCTCACGGAACACAGCTTGAGCGCTCGAAGAATATAGCCGAGTGCCTGTAAATGGAAAATTGAAACCGACGCCAATTTTTATAAATAGGAAACTTGAGAGCTGCAGAGACCGACCGGAGAATAATTGCCTGTCCCGTTCATTCAATCTTTCCGTTCCTTTAAAGCATTCTATTTCATCTCGTCTCCGAAATTTCTAATTTCGTTTGTTCCTAAGAAGTTCAATAATTAAAGGGCTGAGCTAATTGTGGCGGCAGAGAGTAGTGGCCTCACATAACATTATAATTACCTCTGTCGTTCGGTTCCGGTGGTTGCATAAAAGTGCCATCTGCCGAAGAGCATTGCGATGAGTAGCGTTTCGAGTGGTGACCCAGTGCAGCATCTCTTCTGCTTGCTGAAAGTTCTGCTCGTGGGTCAGTACCTGAGCCTGAAAGAAACAATTAAAATTAATTAAGATACGCGTTATTAAGGTTAAATACGTGTATTTTTTTAAATCTGTAAAAGACATAACAATTTATTTTTGAATGATTATTTTGACACTCATTGTCCAAACCCACCTTTCACATTTCTTACCGAAATACTGATATTCGAACTTGTACGTATGATCTTAATTTTTTTTAATTCACTGCTTTTTTTTTGCAACAGTTTAATTGATTAAATGTATACTTACAAAGTGAACTCTGGGGTCCATCTCGTCGGGAAAATCACGTAAGACGTCTTCAAATATTTTCCTTGCCTCTGCAAAGCGCCCCGTGTTAAGATAGAGTACACCCAAGCTGTCCATAATCTTGGGGTCCTCTTTGATGTCCAGAGCTCTGCAACAGCAAAATACACGATTGCAAAATTGAATGTCCGACCATCTTTTGTAACAATATTGCACAACTGACTAAATTGAGTTTGAAATTCGGGTTAACATTTTTTTTAAATTAATCACTGTTACAAACCTTTTGTACAATTCTTCGGCTTCACGATTCTTCTTAATCGACCGCAGTAGCTTTGCCGTGTTCACTAGCGCCACCAAGTGGTCCGCCTGTAGTTCGATGGCTCGCCGGTAACTTTTGAGCGAATCATCAAAACGACCTACAGTCGTGAGAAAAGTAAGTCAATGGTTAAAACATTGGAGGCAAGAGATGATATTCGCAATTCAGTTCTCATAGTGCACTAAGAACAATCTCACGTTATATATTTTTTTAAAGTCTTTTACAATTAAATTGAACAGGTATGTGTTAAATTGAACAGGTGGTGAAGTAAAAACAAATTATTTTCTCACCAAATCTCACAGGCACTGGAGCAAATTATTTTAATGCTAAGCAAAATTAATTCTTAATTTTAAAATGGTGCACATTTGAAAGTGATCGAACAACATTTTTTTTTAGGAAAGTGGAGAACGCCCGATTCTAGCGAGCTTGGGCGGGGCTTGTCGTTTCAAGAAAGCGCCCAGAGACTTCGAAGACAAATTCGTTCTATCTCAAGAACGCTCAGATCAATTCCAACGTAATCGTATATAGATATTCCTAAAAATATCTCACCCAGCTTCTGCAAGAAGGCGCCATAATTATTGTGAACGTCCGCATTATCCGGTTCCCACTTGAGCAGCGAGTTGTGTGTCCTTTCGGCCTCCTCCAGCCGACCAACCTCGCTATACATGGCCGCCATATTGGTATAGGCGTCCGTGTACGTCGGTTCCAGCGCCACTGCCTGCTCCATGAAGCGGATGGCCGTCGACATCTGACCCTCCTTGCTGAAAGCGAAAAAATGACACAACGTCAGTGTTCAGCGCTCCACTTCACTGGATCCACACAGCCTGCAAAATAAACATTTGTTGACACCATTCCAATCCACACACTTTCCGCCAATTTAAATGAATTGGCGGCCGGCGGGAAAGTCCTGATCCCCGAAAGATGGCTATTCCGCAAGGCATTGGGTTGTTAGTGATTGCCAACTGCAGGGGGCAGCTGCTGCGAAATAGGGATACGTCGCTCCAATTCAGCGTAGGTGGCGTTGTCGTCGCTCGGCGAACGCAAAAAAATTGTTTCAGCACGCCCCAAAAAAGATTTTCTTTCCTCAATTCATTTCAGAAATTGAAGTAGTTTTTGTGCCAAAATTCAGTGTAGTCCGGAGAAATGCGTCACTGTTTGAGCTATTGAATAAAATCGGGCAAGTTCGAATCTGAAATTCTGTTCTCAACGCAATTCGTTATAAAGACGTTAACGTGTTCGAACCGGGTGAATGACGACCAAGTGGTGCAGGATTTTGCCGTGGCGCTAAAACGGAATCATCTTTTCTACCCAAGCACTGTGTACCTAATAGCCGAATCGAACTGCAAATTATTGGAGCAATGTCGAACTCGATCTTTAAACCTGACTTCAATTTTCGTTATATAAAAAAATACAATTCACTGTCTGCTGCAATTCACCTTCTGTATCCTGAGACCCGAGTTCCGAGTCCGCAAGCGTACTCACAAAGAAATACGTAATGAGTTAAATATCCGATATTTAATATTTCTACGGATTGCTGAGCAATTTGTTGAGGAAGTCTACCACAGTTTCCAACCAAAAACCCTCAGGGAGTGACTTGTAAATCTAACCTAACAACTGATTAAAAAAAAGTACTCTTAAAAATAGATCAACTATCTGATGCGCCAAAAAGGTATGGGAACGGTCGATTCAAAATGCACGGTTAGTCCCAGTGAATTGTAATATAATTGATGCCGGAGCCACAAATATGTTAACGGAAATGACGTAAGCTTTTAACAAAATATTTTCCGAAATTTGTTTTAACTTGGGCTCGTGATCTCAGCAGGATAGAGGTGTTGCGCCGTGACTATTGCATTTCACGTCCATGTTTGCCTTTTTCATTATTCCGGTAACGTAACGCACACTCTTTTTTTTCTTTGCCTCACTCCCCCCCTCTCAGCCAACCGGAAGTAGTTTGGCGTTTCGGAAGAAATAGCCTCTGGACTCAGGCAACAAGGCTGTCAGGTACCAGCGAACAGTTCACACCATTTTATACACCCCGATTTTAACGAGCACCTTCCACGACGACTTCGAGCTGAAGGTTCCAATTTTTCCAATTTTTATTTCTGTATAATACAGCGAGGGTCGGCGTGTATTGTATAGCCTAGGGGACAAAAAATACTTTATGACGGAGTTTCTCTTTATCTGGTCGCGATGAACCGTACCCGACTCCAACGAAAGAGGGAATCCATAATTCGAAGCGAACGTTTGCGAAAATGGAATATTTGTTTTAAATGTGAGAAAATAACGATATCTAAAATATTGAAAATTGAATTTAGTTGACTGTAGAATCTTGAGCAGATTTATAATTTTAAACACAAACGTAGTAAGAATTTTTCGGTATTTTTTTCTCGAGAGTTTTATGCTCGTTCCGCGTTACCCCTGTTTGATTCGTATAGATCGATCCCACTATTGCAATAAAAACACTGTACTAGCTGAGGCGTCGATGAACTGTATCTACAGAGTATACACCCACACTCATAGTCGAAGATATGTGGTGCAAGAAAGAAATATTATTTTTCCTCTCTCTTTCCATTCCAGAGAGCCGACTATGTGCGGCTCTTCGTCGATTGGACCGCACGTCTGCGAGGCCCAAATTATGTGTTCGAAATATGTTTCCGTACATTGAATATTTGATTGGCTTTAGGTAAGTGATACACGTAGGCCCAGGGGCGAGCACCATTTTGCGAGGAAATGGTAAACATGCATTTCCAATAGAAAAGGAGGATTGGTTTTGAGTACATTGATGTGGTTTCCACCAATGACGATGATACCAGACGAGAGTAACCAATTCTGACGCTTACATCAATGTAATACCAAGCACACATGTGTATTATTAGCAAATATTAATAATATTTTTGAAGGACATATACACATGGTGACACGAGAATATTCCACAGAATATCTATAACGATAAATCGCGACTCAACATGTCTCATGAAATAAAATTAAAAAAATTAACTGGTCTCTGGTCATTGCAGAGTTTTATTGTTAACATACAAATATGAAATTTGTCTAGATTTTTAACTACAATATCGAGTAACGACACCTGATTATCGTTTGGATTAAAATGACAATTGAAATAAATCAGTGATCGTTAATGCGCTATAAGGGTTAGGTCCGGTTTTCTAAACAAGTTATCCTTAATTATAATTCCGTAATTCTATTTCCTAAAAGTGTGTCAGTTTGAAAGGTGGTATCAGTTGGTTATAGTTTGCTTACTCACAGTCGAAGTCAGTCCGTTTGTTGACTGCTATCGAGAGAAAGGGAGAACCATCCTCCTTCCCACTCTTACCTATCAGGCCATGCACGATGACGCAAATGAATAATGTAATTTTGTAGTTGCCAAATAAGAATTCCCAGTTTGATTTTGGGGTGTAAATACCAATAGGACAGCTCGCGTTCCAACGTTTTCAGACACACACCTGATACATCATTCGGAGCGCCCCTCTACAGAGTATCCAGCCCCCAAAAGCCCTCGTCAAAGTGTCAGCGTCATAGTGTGTGGTGCTCGAGGGAGGGGAGAGGAGGGACGAAGGTAATTGCAATGTTATCGAGAATCTAGTGAAACCTAGAGGGATCCGTATTGGGTGGGCGTAGAAGAAACTCACACAGTCTGTCAATGACACTGCCATTTGTGGCCAAACAAGAGCAAAGAAGTAGTCCATAATATGTCAATTTATAATTTGGATGATTCAGGTAGTCAACATCAGTACTTGATGTTGGTGCTACTGCCGGGTGAACTATCTTAAAATATAATTCGTAATCGTATACTCTGAAGCTCGAAACAGCTCCTTACACTAAGATGGAATAAACTGTCAATTAAATGGCGTTTCTTATGTTTCAAATCGGACTATGAAATATTGCAGGTGCTGGCCGATTAATCGTCAAACTTTTCAATTTGATCCAGCAGTTGCCTGACTGTAAACTGTTACTCCCTTTCTCTCTATTTCACGTCATCGTCAGATTGGCCAAATAGAAAACAAACGAGCTACTTCTTAGCGTCAGTAATTGCGTGAGAGAATGCAAATGTTTGCTCGAGTTAATGGGAAAAATTTACGACATTTCCACCAAAGTGCATAATGCGTTCTAAAGTTGCGTTCTTCGAATGGAATTTGTCAACGACAGTCGTTGACGGGCGAAGCCGGTATAATTTACCTAAGGAATTTGAGCTGTGGCGCGCTTTAATTGCAAGGAATGTAAAAAAATAAGAAATTGGAACGCTGTATTATTTCGCTGAAATTGGGATTTAACCTGTCTGACACACGACAAGAAGGATATCCATTAACATCAAGACTCTTTCATTGCTTCGTAAAAGTTATAATTGATGACGAATCGATGAATTTAACGATGTCAGTTTGCACTCGAATACAAAAGTCTAGTAAACTATTATTCCAATACGGCATTATTTCAAACGTTAATCGTAGTAAGTGGCCTAAACATCGATAATTTGAAAAAGTCTCGACAATTTTTTTTCAACTGCAGAAAATGAAAATGCTCCAGTCTCTGCTTCAACACTTTGCGAGGGTCACGTCTTTACCAGTATCCCGGAGTCTGATGTGATCCAAATTTAATTGAAAGAAACGAAAAGAAAATATAACTTTTATACAGCGCCGGCATTTTTTGTTCTTTGGCTAGAAGATCTTGAATTTGAAACAGTATCGACGAACGATTCCTAAGCATCTTAAGTATTCGTACCTAAAACCTTTTAAATTTAAAATAAAGCAGACACAAAGAGGTGGTTTTTGTTCATTGGACAGCAATTTTTTTCACTTTATGGTAGGAAAAAAATCTCTGTGGAATTTACAGACCCACCTGCCACATTAGAAGCATGTTCGTCGTCATCGCCTTATTTCACTCACCCACATCAACTCCTTAATCAGATTTTTTCTCTGGCTCGCCTCCGATCACTCTCACGACGATCCACCACCACCACCCTCCCACTTTTACACTGCTCCAACCATCAATTAACGTGCCACGTACGATTGCTAAATTCTAATGTATTATCGATTGAACAATGTAATCACCGTACAACTAAGCCGACTCCAACCAGCCTCACGAGACCCGTCACTAAACGGATCAATTTGTATGAATCCATACACGTTTGTCTCCGAAAAAGTAAACCTCGAAAGTAAAACTCGTTAATGTGTCAGGCCTGGCGCACATTAGCGACAGAGTACTTGTAAGTGGATGTACTTTTGTGAAAACGCTTAAGAAAACTTGAGGTCGATAAATAGTCATCGTGTTGAGTGAAAATGCTGAACGACACTGAAAGTGTTTTTACTGAGAACTATCTGAGTCTGATAAGTGCTATTATATTTTGAAAGTCATTTAACAATTCTATGATTCATGTGCAAGTTAAATTTCTTGTCAACTCCAATGTAAGAATGTTTGAGATATTCGTACATATCCTCTTGGACACAAGGGTAGTCTCTTTACATCTTCCTAGTGAAGCTAATCATCTCATGCCGAGAGACACGACAATATGGTCGATTTGAGAGAATTGCCATTTTGCAGGAAACTCGCTTCCTGTCCTCCTTCGTGGACACCTGCATGTAAGAGGAATTAAATTGACTAAACTCTACATTTCTCATTCGAATACCACCTGTAACAGAAACACTCAGGGAGAAATGTTTCTATCAATCGCAGCTGTTTCACGTCTCTATGTGTAGCCGTTTATTGATTAGCGCCAATCTATGAATCCAAATCCGTCATGAGAACACTAATGGAGAACATGTCTAAAAACCCCATGACACATTGCCTCGTACATTGTTGGACTCACCAGGATCGCGCTGAGAGAGGGCGCAGCTGAATACACGTCACTTATTTTTTAGTCGAATTTTTTGTTGACGCGCATCAGGTGTTCCTTTGCTGGTGGGAATCAGTTTCAGACTGATGTCTATTAAGGAAGGGGATGCTAAACATATATACCTATCTATCTACATGTAAGTTGATTCCACAATTTCATTCGCCTCTGTGTAGCGACACTTTCAGATTTTTGTGTGTTTCTTGAAGTATTGTCCAAATAAGAGTTACATTGATATGATGTTGGTACCAAGATAGTCCTGGACGAAGGATGGACCAAATGGCAAACTCGGTATCATAAACTAAAACTCAAGATTTTGGCCTACGATCTATTCCAATTCTGTATCTGGAATTCAGCACTATGTCCGACAGGAACAGTAGTTTGTTTATTTAACGAATTACCTCAATAGATTTCCCATGTTGAAATGAGCACGGGCGTGAACCGGATTAATACGAATGGCTTCCATGAAGTGAAATTTGGCCACCAGAGGATCTTCGACCAGAGTTCCCAAGTTGTTGTGAGCGCTGGCATGGTCGGGCCACAATCTACAATAGAAATAAAACCAAAAAAGAAAGAAACTCGATGAGACCGATGAACAGAAACACCAACGATACAATAGCATAATAAAAAAAATTAGGAATCTCGCGCGGAGTCGCGGCAACCAACCGGTAGATGGCGCACGAGACACCTTCATTCTGATATCGACAGTATGAATGTAGGTGTGTGTGTGTGTGTGCGGATAGTAAATGTCTGCTCGCCTGCAACATTCAAAAACGTATTCCTTCTAATGGCAAAGCAAATAACGGAGAAACAGTTGGATCTTCGTATAGAGAAGTACGCGCCGTTTCATTTGGAACGCACGCCATGCTCAAATAGGTTCAACATAGATAAAATGGAACGGGTTGACGGTGGTCTCGTCCTCTCCCCGTGAACAGGGAAGCGAACCTATACAGGGTTTTCGAATAAAATTTAACTCTCTCTCGCCATCCCTCCCTTTCTCTCACTTTATCCAGAGCCTCTCTTCGGTGTGTTGAAGCGACTTTGTCTTCTTTTTCCGCCATGCTCTCTCTCTCTCTCTCTCTCATTCTATCCCCCATCCCCCCCCGTACTTCAGGCACGCCGGGGTTTACGAAACGGTGGCGCTATCACACGCGATCTCGATCGAACGCTTTCCCTCGCTCTCCTGAGTGTCGGTGGTGGCTGTGTCAACGAGATCGACACGGGGGGTGAGCGGAGTGGAGTGATCTTTCTAAATGGCACTGGCGGCTTGTCTCGTGGCGTTGCATCGATTCTCACCTCCTCTCACATGCAAATGGGTGCCCCGGACTTCATCTGCTAAGTAAACTCTGGCGACATCAATTGCAAAAAGTGATAGCGACCGTTTGCTTTCGCTCTCCAGAGGTTGAAATTTTTTGTCGGTGAACGCGACTTCGAGGGGCCTTTTTTCCCTCAGCTCTTCTTACCCCGGCCCCAGAAGTAGAGCAAATTTAAAGGTGATAAATAAAACACACATTCATGCACCAACGCCGTGGACATGAACTTTAAACAGTGTTCAAATAATAAATGATATTTAAAGAGGTGCAAACGGTTGAATGAACACTGAGTGTCTTCGGTAGACGTATTGAAATAGTTTCGATTCCCAAGTGATAAAACTTTAAATTCGATTCGCTTCGATGCCCATCACAAATACATTAAAAAAATTCTTTCTCTGAAAATCAATATTTAATTTATTAAATATAATCCAGGATTACTGTGTCGTTATTATTTCAACAAAATGTTTAGTCTGCAATCTATTCTTATTGGGTGCTCGATTATATTACTGGGTATTTTTGAAAGTGTCGCTGACTTTTACTTTTTATAAGATACATCAAGTGAGTTAACACGGGAGAAACCGAAATTCCAAACGAGCAAATTCTCTTTTTCTAGCTCCGTTGAAATTCCACCTGCAACAACGATTGCGATTGCCTGGTTCCAGATTGTCGCGTCATTCAAATGAAAATAAATCGTTGCCAAAAAGAAAATCCGAGTGGAAAATTGAAATAGAACAGAATCGATTGACGCCAAAAAGTATATATTACCACCAGGTTACTTAGACTCATGTGGCATGCGCAAATGTCTAAGGCGCCGCTCTTTGAAGTTCGTATTGAAAAAAAATACAAAATACAATTCTGGGTGTCAACCCTCATTAAAAAAATATGAGTAGGGGTGCGATAGAAAAGAAAATATTTTAAATTTCAATCAAGAAATGGATTATATGAAATGAATGAAAATATTACAATAGCTAATTAATATATTAGCATTTTCCAATTATGCTTACGTAAAGATGTTTGTATGCGTGTATGAAGTAGTTAATACTAAAGAGGTTCTTCTTTTCCGGAGTATACCTTATTTAAATTTTAATATCAATACGATTATGTGCATCTAGACCTTTATGTTGCCAAACGCATATAAGCTTATCAAAAAGACACCCTCTTTTAACGTTGAAATAAAAAAGATCGCGATACAACACATGCAAAGTTGATCAATATTCACGACACATTCACACAGACATGTGGTAATGTCTTCAGCTCTACTATTGCTTCTTATCAATCGATTTAGATGCCCGCTGATAAACCATTCCCCACCCGTTCATTTTACCATTTAATTTTTTTCTCTTGTGAATTTCCTGATCTGAACAGAAATAAAAATGCTCGCTCAACCGGCTGAAGAAAGAACGAGTAAAGCTTATTTTCGA
>JAQGBY010000472.1:0-44184 GCA_034698785.1 Mycogona germanica | reverse complement strand
GAAGCGAAAGGGAGATTATCCAAAATTTGGTAACGCTTGTTTTATTATGTAATATTGAAAATCGAGATCTGAAATTCGGTCGCTAGCGAACTATGATGGTTTACTAACTGTATGTTAATTTTTATGCAATTTCATTGAGCCGTTCGAGAGTTAGTCTCCGGACAGGAAAATCAATTCTTAGTTTTATAATATAGGATTGGACAAATATTGTACTATCTTCTGTACCCCTCTTGGTGCTTAGGCACTTCCTGTGTTATTATTTTTTCGAGATTCCAGCTAGTATGATCCAATAGCATAGATAGTCGATTGTAAGTTGATGTAAGTTTCTGAAAAGGGTTGTCAGGTTTAAGTAATAAAAACGCATTTTAAAACATAGATGTTACATTTAACAGCGCTGTCGAGTGTGTGAAAAGTCAAAGATGTTTTTATAGTGGTAAGAGGGCAATCTGTAGGTCCGATTTCACAAAGCCAGACTGTATTAAGCAAACGCAGATAAAATTTAAGATGTATGCCCCTGTTGGTGATGCTGTTTGTGCGTCCGTCTGAGATCAAGTGATTCTGGGATCAGAACCCGTAGCGGTCCATCTCATTGGGCGTGGAACCTCAACTCAAAAAAGAACATTTTTATTCATTTCGATTCTGTGTTTCCGATTTAAGGCAGCGCTTCAGAAACGAGCATTTTAATTGTGTTTCATTTCGCACGCGATAAACAAAAGGGTTAATTAAATTTTTGCGGGAAGAGGCTTCTCGCCGCGCCCAAATAAAAACGGACCACATCTCCTGGTGGTGCGGATGGTGGGGGAGGCCATCAAGGCTGAAGAGGAGTGAAGACATCACGTGAGCAATTGTGTGAGAGAGAGAGAGAGTTGGCGACTGGCAGCTAGGCATATGAGAGGGAATTGTTATTTCGCCAAAGTTGGCTTGGGAAGTTTCTCGTCTAAACGAAATCTACATACGGGGGGGGGGGCGGCATCAGGTGTATAGAAAATGTTTTGCCGCGTTGACAACGTCAATAGAAGCCTCGTTGTGCGTGTTGTGTGTGTATGTGTGTAGGTGGGCTACGTGCGCGTCTCGCTTTTGGCATTTCCGCGTCTCTACCACCACCACCACCACCACCACCACCCGCTACCTGTCAAATTTTCCTCTTTTTAGTCGTGGCATTTTTATTATCTCGATGCCGTCTACGCGTTCCCCTCAGGCGTCGCCAATCTGATTACGTCATCGCGCGCCCGATCTCCGCGAGGCGTCTCAAGTCAAGTTTGATCTTTTTGTGAAGTTCGCCCGAGCCACCACGGTCATGCATATGATCTCGCGTCAACGCAATTTAAATTCAACCTAATTGTTATTGCTTCGATTAAATGTCCGCCTCCTCCTTCCATCTCTAAATCTAACGCCAAATTTCGATCGAGAAAATAAACATTTAAAAATACGATTTCAGATAAAAACATACTCGTATAAGGCGCATTCAATTGTTTGGTCACCGGCTTCATCCGCCATCGTCTGAACGACGTATTGTCCGCATACTTTACAAAATTTGTTTTCGTTCATTTCCTCCCCACGAACTGGGATTCGATTTCAAGACCTCGAAACCTAATCTACCATCCTTGGGCTCTACGAATATTAATCGTGCAATTAATTGATCCCCCGACGGAGATTTCATCTTAGAACCTTGATGAAGATGATCTTCACTGTACAGGTACATGTTTTTGATTAGACGGTAGTCGGATTCGAATTCGACATAAGAGCTGACAAAAATAATTTTAAATTGAATCCCAATTGAAATGGGGGTTGTGCCCGGGACAGGCTGGTGCTGTCTACCTTGGGTAATTATAAATATTAATTTTCCACGGGAGATGTGGATGTGGTCAATTTGTTAGATGTGAATCGTCATTGTCTTATCTGCAGCGTCAGCTCCCACGATTTTCTAGTTTAATTTTTTCATTTTCATTTTAAATAATAGTTTACTATTATTAGTATATTAAAAGAGTTATCGCCAACTATTGTTCGTCTTTTTTCGTCCGGCCTGTCCCGGACACAACCCCCATTTTTATTGAAAATAATTCAGTCGTTCCTATTATATTGTTGTATCCCAATTGGTTGGAGAATGAATACGGTGGTTTTCAATTTTTTTAAAATATAATTTATGTGAAATGTTCATTAATTTTAAATTTAGAATAATAACTATGATCAACATTAAAAGAGAACGAGCTCGCCACACAGACCCCTACAGCCGCGAATTTCAAACTAGTAATTTAACGAATTGCGCTCGCGTGTACGTGCACTCGCTCGACCAAATTATTCTTTAGAGAGCTGATTCAATTACTGGAGCCTGATGTAGAATTGATAATCAGAATAATTGCAATGCACGGAGACGCGGGGAGTGACTGGGAATTTGGGATGGGAACCGAACGGCTGAGCTGCCTATATATATATATATATATATTCCTAGGTCCGGGAGTTTTAAAAAATGTGCTGACATTGGACTGATTGGAGCACAGTGCGTGAACTTAAGTGTACTAATTCGTATGTTACGATTTGGAGTTTGATAAGGATGGTAGCTATTGTTTGAACGCCCTCATTCTGTATGTACGATTATTTCATTGAACAGGCTTCTCCAAAGTTTACAAGTTGTCAAACTGGAGTGATAAAAATCCAGAATAGATTTTTGTTTCAGTAAAGCTTTAGTTTGAGGAACGCGTGATGACAACATGTTTTACTTTTGACACGTCACTCTGTAATTTAAATACAAGTAGAAAAAATCGTACTTGTGATAGTTTCGTGTCTTTCAAATTTTAAAAT
Source organism: Mycogona germanica (assembly GCA_034698785.1). Taxonomy (NCBI): domain Eukaryota; kingdom Metazoa; phylum Arthropoda; class Diplopoda; order Chordeumatida; family Chordeumatidae; genus Mycogona; species Mycogona germanica. Next base: position 41,385 of record JAQGBY010000472.1, on the reverse strand, counting down.
TTTATAGATTTGGGACCTCTCATGTTTGGGATTTGTGTTTGTGCTTTTCGTTTTTTTTCCCCCTTAAGTCAATGGCACTTCCGTCTCCGGAGGTGCGCTATGACGTGTCCCAACTGACATTTCCCTCCGACGTCGGTATTCTCCAGTTCACGCACTCATGGCGCGCGCTCGCACCAGCAGCACCAACTGATTTTCATGATTTCTGAATGACCCCTTACCCCCGAGCACAGACATGTATATCCAATTAGAAAACGGCAATATTAATAAGCCATATCCAGTCGAGTTGCGTGGTGTACGTGTTGCGGGCCCCAACGACGTCTCACCCCCGCCGCCGGATCGAAAGGCGAAACGACAGCGGCAGCAACGGCGGCCCGACGCTCTCAATTCCTGTGACGCTTGATACGAGCGCCGTATTAGTATAATTAAATTTGCTGGAACAGCCTTGTCGGTGGTGGTGGTGGTGGGGGTGGGGGGGAATGTGTTTTTATTTCGTGTTTTGCACGAAACGAGAAGCACTTGCCATTGCCGAGCGGCGTTTGGAGAACTTGTCGTGCCACGGTTTCGTTCGACGCCGGCACAAGAACAAAAAGAAGACGAAGAAAAATAAAAAGAACGAAGGGGCACACACACACACACACACAAAATTCAATTACTGAGTTTAGTCGCATAAAACGGAGGCCATCTGGTTCCACGGGGCCATGAGGCTAAATTTACAAAAATCTAATAATTAAAAGTCTTTCCTGGTTGCGAGCATCTGATGGCGCAGCTCGGGTCTCTATAGAAAAACGATGAAAATCTTTTCGGAACATTAAATGTCGCAAGTGTTGGGATGATTTTTTTTATTATTAAAAAATTGGAATCGAGATTGGCTTTTCAAGCCTCGGGGAAAAGATTTTATTGCCCGGCTGGAACCATAATTGGATACACGTAGTACAGAGTGGAAGCTACGTGGGTTGAGTGTGGTATTTATTCTCGGGTTTTTGTGGTCGAGTTAGGGTGAGGTCGAGTTGATCACGTGTTAGCTGCTTGACCTGATGACCTTTGCGGTCCGTGACTACGCTGTTGACCTTTCATGACATGATAGATATCATAATGATGGCATCTTGCTGGAGAAATTTGCTTCGACTTAAATGTCAAGTTGATAAATATTTTTAAAATTTGTAAACTGATTAATTTTGTTTTGAAATTGTGATTTTAATAATTCATTTTAGTCGCAGGATTTTCTGGACCACTCTTGGTGCTTAGGCACTATGTGAGGGGCATTTTAATTATTTTATTGACATTTTGGTTCCATTTAGAATGTAAACTACTTCATTCAGGTGTACTATATCAAATCTTTTAATCAACTGTAGTCAACCGCACCACAAGCGTTTTGTACCCCTCATGGTGCTCAAGCACTATGCGAGGGGCACCTCCAGTACCCCGGGATCGAAACTTTCCTGAGCCCGCGCCGGGAATCGAACCCGGGACCGCCGATCCACAGCCGATGCAATACCGACTGGGTTACGACGAGTCGTACAAATGAAGTGGTGAATTTGAATTTACTTTTGTTGATAACGTCATTGCCATCTGTGGTCAAATGTTTCAAACTTAGTGAAAATATATTCTGCACCACAGAAGCAATATTAATTTTGTTTACGCTACAAATTCCACGGATAATTTCGCGAAATGTAACGCCTACAAGACAACTTCGTATGCACACACATACACACTTAACTTTTTTCTAATTGCATTGTTACGCGCACTATTGTTTGAACCAATTTGCGGTTTTTTTTCGTCTTTTATTATCCTAGGCACCGGGCATGCGCACTGACGCGAAGTGGCTTCAATTTCAAAAGGCATAGACACACATGCGCGCGCTCAATAGAGAAATCGCACAAAGAAGATCGTTTAAAGGAGTCCCCCTAAAAAAAAAAGCACACAAAAATAAACTCTTTAGCAGTATTTTAATATACGCGCCCAGTATGTATGCTTCACCATTGTTCTACCCATACGATGTATATGAAAAGGCCACTCTCTTTCTCTCTCTTCTCTTCTTCCTTCCATGATGCTCCAATTTTCGATGGCGGGTTGCCAATATGGTAACGCAATAAAGTTGACAGAATCAATTTATTTTTGGCTCAGTTTTGAACCGAGTCGTTACTAGTTATAAATAGTCAGCCTTGGATTTACGTAACCCGATAACTTATTACGCCGTCTTGTAAATTAACGCATGATGAGATCGGTTGACAACTATCAACTTGAGTCGCTCTAGTTCATGAGGGATAATAGCTTTTAGACTTTTTAGTCTGGACCAGAAAGATTGCGAGCGTGTTTTGACAACTTTTTTTTTAAATTTAAAGTGTGATCTTCAGTTTTATAAAGTGATATTGATATCCACTATTATTTCTTGTGTACTTTTCAGGCGAGAAACACGCTGGCCTGCAGATCGGCAAGCACTCTTCCAGCGCTCATCACCATCCGGAAGATCGCATCGTCGTGCTGGTCCTGTTCACGGTGCTATGGATTATGTGCCACGTCGGACTATAGGGGCCCGCTAGGGGGCAGGCCACTACGTGACTGTATAGAGACGGTAAGCATCATGTTAAATCGCGCCCCAAGTCAAGTGTGATGTGAGGCAACCTGGCGTCGACGTCGGCGTCGTCGGACGAGAGGATTTCCAAATCGTCTGGTCCTTTTGTGAGCTACCAGATGTCGCTCCGATCAACCACCACCAACCACCAACCACCACCACCACCACCATCGCGTCGACGGCCCTCACACATCCGACATTCCGAACTTCGTGGCATCATCATCGATGGAGGGGGCATGCGTTGTGGTGTGCCTCTGTGCGGTACCACCACCATTTCCGGTACCGATACCATTTCCGGTTCCATCATTACTTCCGGGTGACAGGCCACCAGTCGCCCTCTATGTTAACGATCGGTTTGTGGAAGGATTCGTCTTGTTTCGCGAAAAATCAGAATTTCCTCCCGAGGTGTCATTTTCTCGATCAACATCCGAGTCTGAATAAAAATGAGTTTGCGCGAAAACAAAGTGAGCCATCGGAATGGTGATGGGGGTGTCGATTCTCGTGTATATCGTCCGCTGGGATACCATAATCGACTTCGGCATTTTTTGTACGTTGTCCCAGATGTTTTTTTGAGATCGCATAGATGTTCGATACCGTGGTCGAGTTACTGCAGCTAATAATCCACCAGGCCACACTCACCCAATCTCCGTGTCTCGGACAAATGGCTCATGGGAGGGAGGATCTCCTTCCCTTTCCGTCTGGATCGAGAGAGGATCTCGGAACTGGTTGCGTCGGAGATTCGGGATGGCGTCGTCTATAGGGAAGACGAGTCAATTCCCACTCTTTATTCTTCTACGTGTGTTTTTGTCGAAAATACAATTTCTTTTTTTTTTGGTTTTTCGGACACAGTCATGATCGAGTTTTCGGGTAATTGTTATTTCTATTATTGTAAAAAAAAAAATAACAAAAAGTAAGCTTACTCGTAATATCGCTACAAGGACGGAAACAAAGTGTTTTTCTTCCCCCCCATCCAGTCATCAACATCGCGATTGGATAAATATGGTACGTCATGACGTTGCCGGCAGCGCTCGATGAAAACCACCTGGACTCGTCAGAATTGCGTAATGACGCGAGCTGCATCGAGATAACAAAATCCGCCCTCTATCATCTTCTATACTTAACGCCCAACCCCTGATCGAGCGAAATATTTTGGAGGAAAGAAAAAAAAATATTGACTGACACGATTCCGTGAAACGTTGTTGAATTTTTTTAAAAAATTTCTTTTCAAACGTGTGTCTGTGTCTCCTTGTCGTGTAATAAGCGCGCGTTCCCCCGCCCCTTTCCCCTCCCCCAATTCCACCACCCAACTACCAATCTCCTCACCCTCCACCCCCTCAATCGCGTTGTACAACAGTGATGCCAATTAAATTCGAATCTCGTTCTAGATCGAACATTCGGCTTCATCAACCCGTGTAAATGTCAGTATTCACCTATACGAGTCGTTCCCATGGTGACGTCAGCGGGGGAAAAGTTAAAATATTCTTTAGGGCTGTTATTGGGGGCGACGGAGAGCGCCGGCTTCGGGGTGCGCTATCCTTCGTCGCTTGTGTGTGAAAACTAGACAGATTGAATTCGCATCAACCAAGCATCCCCCCTCCCCCTCCACCTCCCCATTCATCGAAGCATTCGAGCAATAACAACCACAATATCGCCGGCTGTTGAAAAATGCCAGCGTTTATAGGTGTGCGTGTGTGTGTGAGTGTGAGTGTCGTGTGTGTGCTTCGATATTCTTGCGCTTCGCGTTCGCGCCAACAGATGACGCTGCCCGGCGACATCCGGGAATTCGAGAGCGACGTGGCTCTGGGATGGCTCAACGTGGTTCGATGTGGTTCAGCGCCAGAGAGATGGAGACGGAGAGATGGGTTAAGGAGCGCGAGTGCTTGATGTTCTCTGCTGTTCGAAGTTAGGATTTGGGTGTGCGGATGGCGTTGTGTCGGTGAATCGCGTTTTTTCGACAGCCAATGACGATCAAACACTGCCGCGGTTCATGATTGGTGGTTCTAAATTGGAGACTGCACCAACTCTATCCCCCACCACCACCCCCTCCCTCTTTTCGCCCAGAAAACCATTTTTTCCTCCGAAGATTTCCGGGCCGCTCGATTAAAGGAATTCATGAACTGTGTGTGTACGTGTGCGTGGGGGATAAATTCGACGAAAACGGTAGTCTAAAAAGAAAAAAAATGGCAGTCCAAGATTTTCCAGAATGGGCTGTGAAGTTTATCTTTTTTGTTTTTATTTTGTGGGTGGGATGGGTGGGGCGGGTCAACGGGGGAAATTATAATTATTGTAAATGAACAGTGACACTATTACCATGATAAATAGATAGATTCCAAACAACATTTTCCATTTATGGTGAAAACAATTTTCGTCCACTACATACATCTTTCACTTTCTTTGATTAGAAACGTTGAGCGGAGCAAACAGTTCTGCGGAGATGTAAATTTATTTTGAAAGAAAAAAAAATGACATACTGTATATTGACGTTGCATGACATTTTCATTTATTTTTGGTGCATCTCGACAGGATAAAAGTTTCAGTATTGGTTGGTAAAGTTTGATTTTGTGTATCAACATCCAACGTGTGTTGTTTTAATTCAAAGTGAATCGATAAATCATATAAAATTATTTTCGTTGTTTTTGAAACACCCCGCCTCAGTCCCCGTTGTGTTTTAGCTACGTTCGCATGTAAATTTCTAAATGGTTTACAAAAATTGCAAAATAAATCGCAATATTCAATCTAGAAAGACCCTTTAAAGAGAGGAAAACTCCAAAAATATACATGTTCATCCGACATTAACGGTTACAAAAATAAAACACGACACATGTTTGGATATTTGGTGGACCAGCCATTCACTTTTAATTTTGTCAGCCTGAATTTTAATTATCTTATACTAACTAGGTGAGAAAAATATGCTAACACTATAATGCGACATTTCAGTATTAAACCACCAGAATAATGTCAATTAGTAGATCTGAAAGAGACAATGAATAAATAAAACAGTTTAAAGTTTATCATCCGCTGACCGCATCAAAATTGAAGACTTCCATTAAAACATAATATATCGGTTAAACTAAGCAATTTAATAATTATTCATGATGTTAATTTATTATTTATTAAAAAACTGCTGGCCTAAATGTGTCGGTTATTTGCCAAGCTGCTGCCCCCTGTAGGCTAGCTATTTCATCCCGTTGCGCACTGAAACCACACGAGCACATATGTAATGCGGTAAAGCGCACAAACGGGGATCTGTCAAGACCAGAGATAATCCCGATGGCTGGGCGAGTGCGTTGACAAATTGCCCTATTATTGCAGCAACACAACATAATTAAGTTATTTAAATTTAAAATACCTCAGTGAATAATTATGAAATTAATTAAGTTAATTAAACCTAAGTGACAGTTTAGGTGTTTTAAATGTTTGGCTGTTCCACAAAACCGAAGTCATACTATGTGATGCGTTTAGGACTTACCTGATTGGTTATAGAAAGTTTTTGTCATTACACAAATATTTTATTGTTCGAATTAGTAGTAATGCTGCATAAATAAATGCATTTTCGTTAATAAAGTAAGAATTAGATGCCGTACCAAAAAATAAGTATATAATTTGACTGTGCGAATCTTTTAAACCAATCAGGTTCTCATGGTTCTTATCATAATTGCCTGCATTGAACATCATTCTAATTGTTTTCTTTTGATTTTGTAATTTAAACAAACATGGTATTATGACATTTGAAACATACCTGCCTAAATTTCTGTAAACCAATTATTTTTGTCAGGTTTCCTTCCCCCGTGTGTCAAATTTGATTGAAATGATATTCCGATACCGTGATATCGTTCTAATATTCGGTCAGTCACATAAATCCTAGCATTTCATTTATCGCAATCTCATTTGAACTTTCTCTAGTCTCTTCGAGCAAAATCATCACTTTATATTCACGTCATGCTGCAAGTGTTGTTTGGTGCCAGATTTTTCTCTTCACACGACGCCCCACAAAGTTTTCCCGTGTAGGCGTAATAATCACACGAGCGACCTTTTTTTTGTTATAATTCTGCAGCTATGACGTAACCAAGAACATCAAAACAAAAAATGACAAATTATATTAACACATCAAAGAAACTGGAACTGGTACTTTGATCCATTTCGGTATGTTTTGTGTTATTTTTTTATGAACACTGATATACAGGTAGTTTCGATTTAAAACCAAAAAAAATGTGTTTCATGTTTCAGCAGCATCCGATGAATATGTAAAAGAAAATATTGTACATTAAAAATTAACGGATCCCGTAGTTCGTGTCTGCGCTTTTTTCTTCGTACTCGAGAGCGTCAACATTTTTTCGTGTTTGTCTGGAAATGGAAACCACGTGTACGTCTATGTTGGTTGAATGATATATACGTATTACCCTATTTGTTCAGAAAAATAAATTATTATTATCGCTTATTTTAACTTTACAAAATATTTAGGAAGCTGGAACGCAGTAAATCAATGCGTCTTTATTTTACATTGAACCGCTTCGTCCCCATTATCAGATATTTTATGACGTTTTAAATTGTATTTCTTAAGAGGACACATAAAATTTATGAGAGATTTGTTAGGACGTCTGGATGATATATTAATCGGAAATGGTGAATTCGGGACAGACCAAATGAAGAAGAACTCGCTTTCATAATAATATTTTACTATTTTAATTTGAATAATAAATAATATAAGTAAAATAATAGTAAAATATTATTGTAAAAGCGAGTTCGCCACTTTGTTCGTCTTCTTCATTCGGTCTGTCCAGAATTCACCATTTCCGATTAACATAAAATTTAATAGGACGTCAGAAAGGGTACATTAAAACTAAATATTCTCTCACTGAAGGCCACTTGAAAACTCCTCAAAAGCATCTTTCTTAAAAATAGTTTTTAATATAGGATATATCTTACGTTAAGACGCCTTGATTTAAAGTGTGCATTTAAAGTGCGTATCCAGTTAAATAATAATCACTAGCTTATAAGAAAAAATATAAATATTGTGTGGCACCTAATAGAAAAAATAAATTTATTGTTTGGTGCAAGAGGATTTTCTAACTTTCTTGAAATTGTAAATTCATTTCACAATTAGCTAATTGCTAATGCTGAATTGCTAAAATAACGATCTTTGACCGATTTCAAGTAAGTAGTTGTTCCTCATTTTCAGTTCCCGGAGTAGCGAGGAAAAAAGTTAATGTTTTTACGTTCGAGCTTCGTCGAAACAAAAGCAAAGGCGATCGCGTCTTCGGTTCAGAGAAACTCGTTTAGCGGCATTCACTCAAGCGAGCACACTCTTGGCAAATAGATGCCGGGGAGATTATCAACTGATAAATGCGTTTCTACAAATCATCTTCGGAACAAAGAAAGCAGCTGACTTACTCTCATTTGAGCTAAATTTAATGGGAGCAGCGGATTTGGCGATACGTCGTTTATAAATAGCGGAGAGAGAGAGAGAGCGGAACGCCGGCGTTTATTCGTTCGAAGCCCCCGATGCCCATCTCATTTTTTCTCCCCCTCTTTCTTTTCCACTAAAACCATTCAAACAATTAAGACAAGAATCGTCTGAACCGACGCTCAACCTATGCGTGAGAGATTTGTGTGAGCACGTACACGTAAGCCTGTACCCGGAACGTCTAAAATCCAAATTGAAACTCTGGCCAATACCCTCATTCTCTTCCCTGGGATCTTCAGAATTACGCCCTGGGCAAGAAAAGAAAGATTACCCTTTTACCATCCGCGCCATGTAAAAAAAATGATTTCGTTAAATTGCCACTAAGATGGTCAAAGTCGAAACTTGCTCGTTCGAAAATACAATTTTTAATCTGGTATTAATTATATTTACATTTATTCAAGAATAAGATATAATTTGAAAGGAGTTTGATAGATGTTTTTTTAAAATAAATTCCGTCCAGATAAAAATGGAATAATTAATAATTCACATTTTTACACTTCTCAGTATCTTTTAGTTTTCGGGCACGCCTCGTAAGTGAAATTTTTTAAGTAACTATTTATTGAATTGTTGTTTGAACAAATATATTTTCAATACATCTTAGATCTTGTTGAACTCTGATATGCAATGTTCTTCTACAATATCATTTTTATTAAATGTCTTAAATTATTATAGGCAACATCCATAGAAGCCATAATATCACATTTTTTAATTTGGTGTTCTGAGGTTTTGCCCCAGTTTGTCCCTTCCTCTTAAAGAAAATGCCAGTGTGACACCCCAAAATCCTCCTCAAATCCGATTTTGTTGACGGAAATAGGAAACTGTTGCAAACCCGTAATATACGCGAATGTTTAGTAATGCTGTCAACATGTCAGCTTTCAACTAAGAGCCCATTAAGTATAGTGCGCGGCGCTAACTCATAGATGTTGCGGCGAAACGGTTCCCCGATACCGTTAATTCATTACCCATATTTCGGATGTTTGTTGGGTGGGATGTGCTCTACTCTAGTACTAGGCTGCTCGGCAGCGCTCTCTCTCTCTCTCGTTCTCTCTCAACCGCTAACGAAATCTAAATACAATACGAAAATCTCATTACTCATCGCTTAGTTTCTCGATGGGCTTTTTTTTTTGCTTCTCGGCCTTCCTTTTCCGCTTACAGGATCTGACCGCTTGTGTGAAAATGTTTGTGGCATTGGTTTCACTTTTTGTGTGTGTGGGTGAACATGCAGTCGCGCGGTCCATATATGCTTTTTGTTGGAATTTATATAGTTCACACACAGAAGATCACTTCTAGGACAATGAAATTGTAGATATTCGTGAAAGAAAAAGCTACATTTGTTTATAGGTCAAATTCGCGCCTTCTCTTCTGGAACAATATGTTAAAAAGTCCGTCCGTGACTTACATCACTCTGTATTTCACCCCTTCAAATTTCTGATGACATTGAAGTGGAATGAATCAATTGGTCGTGGCCTACGCTGATGAATGGAGTATCCACTCCATGATGGATAGTAAATCATCATCGGTGAGTTTTTTTTAAAAAGTTGCTATCAAACAAAGTGTGCATGAATCTCCTATCTCCATGCTAATATCTCTGTAGCTATTATTGTAAACAAAACCGCTGAATGGAAACTGTCAAACATTTAAGTCTCAATTGTGTGCAGTGTGACGGCAGAAAATTGTACCATTTAGGAACCCATCTTGATGCTGCTGACTCGCCCAAAATTCCCTGTATCCATAAAAACAATGCGCCCGTTTGCCATTCGCTTAAAACTAGTATCCACTAGCAGTTTTTTAAAGAGATTTAAGCTGGGCTCGTCGGAATTCTGAGATCATTCGCGCGATTGCCGTAGCACTGAAAACGACCACCGAACCTCTAAATTTTAACGCCCCACCGCAAGAAGTACGGGGATATTTCCAATGAACTTGGGTTTTACGTGGTGGGTGAATGCACCCATGTTAGGATAGGTGGGCGTAGAAAATATTTAATGGAGTCATTGCACGCACCTGAGCGAAGGATTGCTATTGTGTGTGGTCTTTAGGGGGTGGATTGGATGGGGGGCTGTAGGTGTTCAGTCGGACTGCATTAGTAATAGGCGTGTCAGTGAATACGTTTGATTTTAATAGAGAGCTGTGTATGCGCCACGACGTTCCTCACCCCAGACCACATTGCCTCAGCATGGTCGACTATTTCATATAGACAGCAGCGCCAATATAAATGCAGAACAGCTCTGTGTGCTGTGTACGTTTAAAGCTGTCCCGAGCTTTCACGAAATCTATTATATTATTCACTTTAACCTATACTACAGAGGACTGCGCACTTTTCGTGGCACAATTTCAGAGAAATCTGAATTTTAGTCGAATCACTTCTGTATCATGTATAGTGATTTTGATTATTTCGATTCGTTAATGTTTTGACCAACCCTCCTGAAACTAACACTTAAATAATATATATTTTATGTAAGCATTTCGATGTTCACATTTCTGTTTAGGGGGCAGGGATATAAATGTACAAAAGTCACCTGTTTGTTCAAATCATCAATCTTGTACTAGCTGGTGATTTTGTTCGTGCAACTGAATACATTTTAATCGCTCTCAAAAACGTACTACTACAAAAGAGGGGTGTTGAAAGTAATTCCTACGCTAATTGATTGTAAAAAGAGGCGTTGTTTAAATTGCTGAAGTAAGGCGAGAGCCCCTGCAGAAGTTATCGTCGCGCCCCAGTCTGTACTTCTCAGGTGCAATTGATGTAAGCGGAACATTTTGCGTTTCTGTGTATAAATAAAAATGCTGGTAATAATGTAAATGCATTTCATATAAATGCAGGTTTTGGACTTCCTCTAATCTCGCAACTGGTACCACCGTCTCTTGTCCGAGTGGAAATTGTGCAAACGCTGCGCCCAGAGCAGCGTCGGTGCCAAAACTGTTTCTCTTTAAAGTCCCCCTCGGCGACTACAGCAACCAGCGTTATTATCTTGCACGCCATTTGTGCAAGACGCGTAGCAGAATTGATGTCGCGAATATGGTTTTCTACATAAAAAATGAACCCCCCTCCCCCATATATATATGTATATCTGTATGTGTGTGTGATAGGCTCCGGTCTCTCGTTTTAGGTTGGCTACCGTTTTCATTCTGCCCAATTCGATGACGTTGCCGTTTCCAAAACGAATCACATCTTCGGTCTAACAGCAGTTGCCTAACTCAATCGGGCATCACCTGAAGGAATAGAATAATTGAGAGAGAACCAGAGAGCCTCAAAATTAATCTATTATTAATCTAAATTAATTATCTATAGTATACAGAGGGATACATGAATATATTCACTATTTATTTACATTTCTGACTGGTTCGTTACTTGCGTGATTGCATTTTTTTAAATCAATCTTTCGAATTGATGATCGGTTGGCGTAGTTTTTCAGTTGGATAACTTAATTCTGTTTTATTATTAACACTCGTTTTAAATTTATTTTTCATACTTCAGAGACTATGTTTCCTATGTCAAATGCAATAGGATTTCGATTTGTTGCGGTTGCTCTACTTTAAAACTCTGTTATCCTTGTTAGTCGTGTCAGACACGTTGACTCGGCGTGTGGTTCCAATTGGTCGATGGATTCTGGTGTACACACACACACGCACGCAGCGTCATGTTGACCGTCTATACCCAATTCCCTAAACCAATAAGGATGAATTAAGTTATGGTCCAAGAGTAATTGAGTAATGCGATTATTTTGCGAAAATTTTAATTCCATTTGCGCTGATGTCTTTCCGGTGGGCCATACTCAATGACCATGAATGTATCGCAACAAGCCATTCAACGAGTATTAAATCTTAGGCCATTGCGACATCAACAAATTCGATTAGCTAATGCAGTGGAAGCCCGGGAGGGAATTCGAAAAGTAAATTTCATATGAAATAACCTGCGTATGTACATCAACTTCACTTGAAATGTTTCCCAAATCGCAAATCAAAAGTTTCGTTATTCAAATTAATCATGAACTTTGGTACGCCAAGTGAACAGTAAAGAAAAAATAATTACTATCACTTATAAAAAATTTCTGCCATCGTTCGTTTTATTTATTAGTTTAGTTATAAAATTTGGCCAATTTTATTTTAAAATTGCGTTTAATTGATTCGAGCATTGGTTTGGCTAAAACTAATTAGCATAATACAAATTATTGCCATATATAATGTACTAGAACAAAATGCTCGTAAGATAAATTGCACAATTGTTTACATTTTTTAAATGATTATGAACAATTTTATCATGTCCGTCGCAATTCACTTAGTTGAAATACGACTTGTATGACGACGGTCCGGGGTTCGATTCCTGGAGTTCACTCTCTGCGAAAGAAGGAAGGAATACGTAATCTCCTGTATCTTTTGTATTCGATTATTTTGGTTACTTCGAACCAGAATATTCGGATGCTATACTGCTCGATACTGTATTTTTTTTTGTGGATATGACGGCATTCAGATATTGCGGAAAAGATTTCTTTTCAAGTTTCATATCGTAACAATCTCAATAAAATCTGCGACGTCGTTTTTTTTTCGTGCCGTACGCGCTTAGACACCTTATTTCGATAAACCAACCTTTTCTGTTCGACAGTTTGCATGTCCTGCCTTCGAAAGAATTGTCGTGTGTCGATTTAATCCCCTACGAAAAAAGAAAAAAAAGAATAGGGAATGGCGCTGGGCTGGAAGGGTGGATGGCGGTGGGGTGGGGGTGGATAGGGAAACGGTAAGAATGTTGTCTTGTCTAATCCTTCCTCGCACGTTATTCACGCACTAATACCATTCAATGTACGGTATTGTCAAAATATTGATTCCTCCTCGCGTCTGCCTTGAAAGTATGATATTAAACGCGAGGGCTGGCAGTCATAGATATGTTTTATAGTCGACGTTTCTTTTTTGTCTTCCTCAGATGGAAAACTTTCTCTTCTATTTTTTTTCTGCCGGCTTCTCCCCTCACACTCCACTACCTCCACTGACTAGGTGCTAGATGCAATATGCAATTTTTGTCACTCGACTTGTCCCTATATATATATATATTTATGTATATATTACGTGTATATCTCGTTTAGTTTTTTTTTTCTTCAATTAATTCGGCTCGAATAACCCTCGTCATTTATTATGGTAATAACCTGACACTGTGAATTGGAAAGCAAACTGCATCGACTTCGGGAGTCACGCAACCAGACCGAGTCATTTCATCCTAAGACCCCAACGACAATGTGGGCATGCGTTTTTCAATCTGGAAGTACAATTTTGAATACATTGTCCACCGTTTCCGGGTTCGTGTCTCAGGAGGATATAGAGCGCACCCAATTTAGAGATAGATAAATGTAAAAAGGCGCAAGTGCAGGTAATGTATTTCGTCAGTCTGTCTCTTATGGTATGGCGCCTTGCGTTGTTTTAAATGAGCAATAGTCTCACGCCTGTTAGTTTCCGCTGCCGGTATAACGGTCTATTGGTTTCGTCACAATCGAATGCATTTTATTCGATTTGGAGTGCTCCGGCTGCTTCTTGTTGTCGCTGACAAAGACATCACGCAATTTAGTAATTGTTTTTCTCCCCCTCTGTCCTCTTTGTTTTTTCCCTCACTGCACAATCCATATACAGACGTTGAATTTCTGAATTACCAGATCCCTGTGACGTTGTTGTCAAAAGATGTTCCAAAAACGGAGACAACCTGACGTTCTTATTTTAAAGTCTCGGGATAGTCTCGGGATACCTGTAAAGGAGGGAGTCTAGCTTTTTTAAAAATTTATTTAATGATTTTAATATTGATTTGTTGGCTTTTGACGAAAAGAGAGACTCCTGTATTATGTAATGTTTAGCCCCCTTTTTGTATTCTTGCGTGTGATAAGGAGAAACGTAGACTCATTGACGCCACACAAAAAACAGCTATTTTTCTATTGACTGTAGGCTGCAGTCTCTACATGTTTATGGGATATTTGTGCCGACTGCTTTTTCCGGGTTTTCTGATCTATACATGCGCGTGAGTATTTGTCAGGACCCAGATCTAATCTAGACTTATACGACAAAGCGATGTGTGCCGAAGAATTGTGGGAATTGGGTTGCGCGGCAGCTTGTATTTGAGGGGGGAGGGGGGAAGGGGGAAGATTCGAAATATTGGGGTGTATTGATGGCTCAGTCTCTCTCCAACGTCTTGGCATCTAAATATAAAGCAATATACGTCTTGACAAATATAGGCAGTCAAGAAGCTGCATCGTCGACTGCGTCAAGTGCCTACTTCTAGCTTAACAACCTCTTGTGTCACGATACATATTTAGCAATCGTTCGTGACCTAATAGAATTATTTTTAATCGAGGATGACTTTTGTGACCTGCTGGTGGCATTCCAGAAATTTATTTGGTTCGTTATAATTAAAGAAAATTAACGATCGATATCTGTATCAATCGAATATCAATACTTTTTAGCGTTCCTGGAGTTCTGAGCGACAGATTTGGCCACCGACGATTTAACAAATGGTCAAATGGACCAAATGACCATCTAAGGAAGAGCAGAGCGTCCAAGCCAATGGAAAAATATTTATTTGTATTGTTTTCTTGGTCGTATCAGAATTCTGTGCTCACCTGTCGTTAGAAAGAGGGGTTCGAAAGAGTACCAAGAGTCAAAAATTCCTTAAACTCCCTAACTCAGAATTATTATTCTGAAAATATTTCAATATCCAAATATAAAAATGTCGACTAGATTGCGATGTTTTATCCCAATCTAATTGAATTTTTTATACTTATATTTAGTTTCCAATCCGTCTTAGCGTGCTTAAGCTCCATTTCACTATTCCAATGTCGTTTTCTCATACTTTCATCCGTCCCGGCAATTGAAATTTTTTTTAAAAATGTCAGTTTTAATTTTTTAATTTCCTGGTCTGTGTCGTTAGGAAGAGGGGAACAATTCCAAGAGTCAAAAATTAAAACGCCCTTACTCAAAAATATTTAATTCTTTTGTCCTTGTCATTCAAGTAACTTTAATTTATTATTCTGAAAATATTTCAATATCCAAATATAAAAATTTCGACTAGATTGCGATGTTTTATCCAAATCAAATTGAATTTTTTATACCTATATTTAGTTTCCCATCCGCCTCTGCGCGCTTAAGCTCCATTTCACTGTTTCAATGTCATTTTCTCGTATTTTCATCCGCCACGGCAATTGAAATTTGTTTAAAAATGTCAGTTTTAATTTTTTAATTTTCTGGTCGGTGTCTCGAGAGTTGTGAACGTTTCTTCAGTTCGACTAGTAGATGTGTTGCAGCCCTAGGAATCATCATGTTGTCGTCCGTCCGGCGACAGGCGGAAAGAGCGCGACGCCGGCGCTCACATAGACCCGATATGCCGTCGCGTCTCTCAAGAAAAAACAACGCCTTCACTGAGTTTTTATGCTTTGAAAAGCGATTCTGTCACTTTGTGCCCTTAGGCTAAAAATATCCATAAATGCTATTAAGTCGGATGTTACTTGCTGACGGCTATGGACTCGCTATATAGATGGAGGAGAGAAAAAGTGAAGACAGCGAACGGAACGCGGGTTGGCTCGTGGTTACACATTCGCACCATCAAATTGTGGGGGTGACGATTGTCGACTACCGTTCGTGTCGCGTCTAACGCGGTGACGTCATCAATAAATTAGCTTCGACAATTTATGGATCAACTACGACTTGGAGTAATATTTAAATTTGCATTGAGGTGTTGCTTCGTTCTTTGTCCACCGATCGATTATATCAGTCATCATTTATTTAATTTCAAATTCCTATCGCATATAAAAATACGTTCAATGTTGTCAATCCTGAAGATAGTTTGAATATTATCTGTAATTACTGGCGTTAATATTAATTGTTTAATTTTCTGTGATTTATTAACAAAAAAGGCAATAATTACATTTTTAATCTGATCCTTTATCCACATTCACGTTCACATTAACGTACTGCTGCAATTATTTAGAAAAATTAAAACCTTATTTGATTCCTGTTTTTCTTTAACCCATTAACCGGGGAATTGATTTTCAATATCCCACATTCTGTCGTACAATTAATTTTATAAAACATTTATTCTCCAAAACGTAAACGGTTACAAAATAAACGTAATAAAACGTATTTTTTAAAATTATTTTTAAAATTTCACAACCTACCAGTATTGGGCTAGCTGACAAAAAGTCAGGATCGGCAAACCGTGTAAACTCGGCCTTTCCGGTAAAAGGGCTACTACACAATTATGACCAAAATTGATTGGGATATGTCCAACAGACACAGTTTTTGATTTAGCAATATGTTACAATGTACAATTGAGGGGTCTCGCGGAGCATCTGAGTCATCGAGAATGGCGGATTTTGCAGAAGTGACGAGAATTTGCGCCCATTGTGCAGTGTCAGAAATGCATGACGAGGAATTGCTTAAGAAAAAGAAGAAGAAAAAAAAGATGCACCGCCAGTGGAAAAAGCGAGGGAGAGGCCTAAAGTGTCAGCCAGGCGTGCTCACGGTCGAGTATGGCGCACGCTCGTCTCTGCTATGGCTTGCTCATCAATAAAGTTGTGTTGGCCCCAAAACGATCCCGTCCTTCAGAACGAGATGAAGAAGAGAAAAAAAATATATATCGCATTTTTACAATAAGTGTGCAACGCGTGTTCCAGGAGGCAAAGAGGTTAGGAGATGAGGCTGCGACGGATCAATGCGGGAAAGGCAGAGGTGATAGAAAATATTTCCTCGTCATAAAATAGGATGAATATCTTTGACTCGCTCCAGGCCTATATGCTGATTGTAAAAATGTCCTCGAGAGACCGGACCATTTTTCCTGGAATTTTTGTCAAGCGCATATCAGCCTCGAAATCGAATACGAGAAATAAACACATTTTAAAGGAATTTTTGAATCCTTATAATATGTAATACAAATTTGGGATTGATGTAAATAGTGAGGGTCTCGCAGAAAGAAATATAAAAATGTATTAATGTTCAAAAAACCGAATCGGTATTGATTTTTCGATGCAACGACTCACACTTGTAGGAGGACATCCTGACACGCGGAAAAATTAATTCCTTATTTTCTTATTTGTGTTGTTTTCGAACGCAATTTATTTTTTTGTTTCTATTTTAATACTCCTTCCGTTCCCTGCCATCTATATTTTTCAGTTCTGCGCCATGCTTAGACGAAAACGGGGCTATCAGGTGTTTACAAAAATCCATTAGATTCCATTAGATTATGGTCTAACTCGTGTAAAATAACATTTCAAATATCAACCCAACATTACTATCCTATTTAGCAATTTGGTTCTCAAAGCTATATCCGACTTGGACATTATTTTATCGTTTAACTCATGTAGTAAATGCTAGCAAATTGTTGGCAATCACTCATCACACCTATGTTGTGCCTGGTTGCTCGCTTTAGTAATTCCGGGGTGAACAAAGCAGCCTGCACGACTAATCCTTTGTAAAATTCTTCATCGGTGCTAAATAGTTTAACGTCTGAACACAAAAAATTATTGAGATAACGATTTTTGTGCCAACTTGCTGACCTCCCGTCGTCGACCCGACTGTTGCTGAGCAGAGCAGAGTCAACTAAGCGCTACCTCAACTGGGACCCAATTACCTCGCGAGTGCTACGTACGTCACAGGTTTTCTAGGTTGTTTTCTTGTTGGGTCTGGGTTGGATGGTTGGACTGTTTCCCGGAGCTCTGCCCGTGTCACACGAACGGCAAGTTAAACGCCGATCAATAGCGATTGCCGCTTGAATGACACTGTGAATTACAATGACTAGCGGACTAAATCCCGGTGCCATATTGAAAGGAAATTGGAAATGGAAGAGCTTTAAAAACTTCCTTTCTTCTGATGCCGCGTCTCCCTAAACAATTCGATCTTCTTAAGACCTACCACCATAGATCAGATTTAGCCTACCTGTATGCTATTTTTTGACCAAAGAGGGAAAATTGCAGGTAATGTTTCCTTCTTTGGACACCAGACAAACATGGCGGCCGACTCAATTGCCGAGAGCCATCGGTCGTTCTAGCGTCATCAATCAGCCACTTAAAGGTTTCAAGAGACATTGATGTGGATAAAATAGAAGAATAGTTGCTGTTGTTGCTTGATTATTTATTGGATTTGTAGGTGAAAAGCCAGAAATTTTTCGTTTGGTTCATTTTTCGGGCGACCGTTAAGTCCAACCTGTACGTGAAACATTAGGGTTAGCCGGCAACCGAAACACGAACCGAATGAAGTGTTATTGTTAGCCGGGAAATTTCATTTGGAATCAATTAGATAACATTTATTATCACTGTGTATCCTCACGATAGCACTACAAATTATTTAAATATCTTGCACCCGATTTAATGTTGATCGCGGTTGATAAAAAATTTATTTTGTTAAATACCCTTTCTTGGGGATGAAAAATTGGCATATTTGGAAGGACGTCAAGTGATCGATAGAAATCGATAGTAAAAAATAGTAGTATCGATTTAGTATCGCCGGGAACGTACGAAGAAAAACTGGGGGCGATAGTTACCAATAAGTTCAATCATTCAAGACCCTGTGTTTTTCGAGTTTTAGCAGTTGCAAAACATTCGGGCATAAGCTCCTGACCTTTCTCTACTCTAGACAAGTCGAGACTCTTGATCTGTTACATTCCTTGGTTCGAACACTTATTTTGGAATAATTCGATTACTTGACAAAGGGGCTGACCTTCAGGTCTAATGAGGATATATCGTTCGCGTTTTGTCATCCAATCTTTAAAGAGAGGACACGATAATGGGGCCGTAATATGTGTCCATGAATACTAAACGGCGGGGCTCGGGTCGCGATTGCAGATAAAAAAATAGGTCGAAATTATTCCTCGCGTGTTGTTTCAAAGAAACTTAATTACATACGACACTTAAAGACCATAAAATAAAGTCCTTCCCGTTAAGCTTAGCCACGCGTCGACGCTCGATTCCTATAACTTAATATTGTAAAGACGTCATTACAAAAAAAGGAAGCCACCTTATTTTTTTTTGCATCCGCACAGACGTTGCGGACCAGCACACGTTGAATTAAAAAAATAAAAATATACACTGCCAAAAACGGTGCGATTGGGGATTAGATCCTGGGACGTAATGTAAGCATTTCGCTGAACACGTTACGGTCTAAATGAATTATTTTAGTTTACACGATGACACGCGATAAACGAAAACGTTAAATGTGAAGTATTTAAAAATTTGGATCTTCAATCGTTTGTCAATTGTTATGTTAAATTGAAAAAGAATCGAATGGTGCTGAAAAAGAATCGTTTTTAAAATATCTATTTGAGTATTTTATGTTTTTTAATATTGTTATTTTATTTAATTTTTATATTGAAAATGTTATTCAGGTAATAGTATGTGGTATGGTGTGTTTGGTTGGAACTGTTATCTGGTTTATTTGGTTGTCTCTTGAAATCGAAGACGTCATGCTTTTGATGTGGAGACGCCATTTTTAAGTTTGAAGCGAACGGGAGATTTTCCAGAATTTGGTAAGGGTTATTTTAATATGAAATATTGACAATTGAGATCTGAAAAGTGATTGCTAGCGAATTATGATGGTTTACTAAGTGTATTTTAATTTGTAAGCAATTTCATTGATCCGTTCGAGAGTTAGTCTCCGGACATGAAAATCCAATTCTTAGTTTTATAATATAGGATGATTAGTGTGGGTTCGCCTACAATGTACGTCAAACATAAGGTCTTTTTTAAAGACCTTGATTGGAATAGGGGCCACGTTTTTTTCTTCAGTGGACTCTATTGTTTTTGCGACACTCGCGTTCCAATTATTTTCGACTGTGAATTTAGTGGAACGAATTTTCATCTCGTTTAAGCAAATGCGAGTCGCATCCGTCAGAACGTTACTCCAATTAATTTCAGAGTTGGAGTCTCGATGCATTTTTACTTTGCCCCCTCCCGCAGCGTCGGTCCTAAATAATTATCGGATAATCAACTCTCTTCAATAAACCCAAATGACTGCGGTTGTTTACTCTGTGTGTCATAATCTAAAATGAATTCGATTTTTCTTTTCGACGGTTGACGAAACGCGATCGACAAACTCTTGTTCAAGGGGCCTGCTGCAGGGCGTTCGTGGAAAGTGTAAAGATTCTCTCAATTATCGTTAACGACAAGTTGCTTTCTCAAACTGCTCTTCTTCAACGTCCTCCCTGCAGTCTCTCTAGAAGATGCTGACGCCAAGCCACTATGAATAATTAACATATTTTTATTCGAATTAAGACAAACATTGGCCTGCGGCCTCGCGTCATTGTTCAACGCGTTTACCAGCGATTTTCTACGATTTTTCCGTCACCGCGCCGCCTGCTGGCTGTTTTATGAAGTGCATGACGAGTTAATGTGGCTGCTGATTGAAACAATTATCGACAATTAATTCCACAAATTGGCGCGTTCACTTTCTATTGACAGCAAATTAACGAATTCTGGATCCGGCTGTTTTCGAAACTTCCCTGGAAAATGAATACCTCAGGTTGCCTCATTTTGCAATAAAATAGCAGGAATACTTTCGTTAGGGATAGCTTATTAAATAATTCAAAAAAGCAAAAGACAATTATATCAAATTAGTAAACTATTAATATTAAATTCGAAATTATGGTGAATAAATTTGATAAGGTTTCATAAATCTGCTCGTTGAAAACGTTGCAAGATCATGTACCAAGTATAATGTTCAATGTTTGTAAATTAGGCAATTTTTATAATTTTTTTATGTATTTAATTTTTGAATAATATGGGTGATGACATTTTATATTTTTATTTTAGCATCTCTGTTAAAAGTCGTCTCGTAAGTCTACTATACGTTTCTCTCAATTTTGAAGAAAGACGCTCGGGTGATTTCTTAATTTCTCCTATGCGAATGAGCATCCATGAAAAATCGTCTTGTAACCAATTAGGGCCCAGGTAGCACATTCAAATTAACAGAATATACAAATTTTCTGCATGGATTGTAAGCCATCTTTCAGTGGAGAAAAATATGGACTAAAATGATTATAATTAGTGGCGGCAGTATAACGTATTCAGGTTCTTTAATTAGAGAAACTAGTCCCTGCCTTAGCAACTTAATTCGATTATTTAGTCAAGGTGACTGCATCATGCATAATTCTAATGCCGGTAATGCACTGTGTGTGTTTACGATGAAAGCTTCATGAGCAAGCATGTCTAGTGTTCCGTTAAAGAAGCATTTTCAATTTTTTTAAAGTGGTTTTAAGAGTCTTCATGCATAAACGAGAAAAAATCATTCATAAGTATAAAGCTTATAGACCGTATTTGTCGGTTTATTATTGCTCATCCGAAACTGTTCTCTACGGAATCTGGAATTTTCCTCAACAAATATTGCCCTACTCGGCCATACATCACTGATATTCTGCTAGTGTACAACGTTTAAGTGTGTGCAAGTGTTTTTATACTTTAAATCGAGACTACTAAAACCGAGACACCCGATGTAACTAATCTCGCTATAATTTGTGCAGCCATTTTTAGAGTTACTGAAAGTTAAATCATATCCTGGTTCCAACTTGAGGGAATTAGAAATCGAAAAGATAAATTGACAGTTGTTAATTATTTTTCTTTGAACAATAACGAATTTAAAATATCGTCAAATACAGAGTTCTGTATAAAATTTATTATCCAAAGCTTATTCCAATTGGTGCTAGATTTTTTCTTTTAAGCACCTTGCATCGATGTAAAAAAAATCAAAATAGCATTTCACAGAGTACACATGGGCGGCCACTTGAATTCGAATAATTACTAAAAAGATGAATATTTGTAGATATTGATGTTTCGAAGCATGCTTTGTGCCAAATAGGAATATTCCGATTTTTGGATTATTTAAAAGTACTGAGCAATGCCGGGGGTTGTCAATTTACATAAACTATTTGCATATTTGGTATTACGTCACCTCGTTCGTTCATTTATGTGGTTGTATGTTCATTTGTGTCGTTGATGTGTCAGTAAAATTAAATTCTGAAAAAGAAAAAGTTAAGGATCAGTTTGGTAAAAATAATGAAATGTCATGTACAGTGCTCACTCTTTTCTTGCCCGGATGGCCAGCTTGGTTTTTCTATTTTCAAATCACTCCCAGTGACATTTTGCGCTCAATTTTTAGTTTTTTAAATTTATTTTTTGTTATTGCGTTAGCAATTTGTTCAGCTAGAAGATGCCTCATATTGCGATACATTTTATTTTCTTTTTTCAAGAGTTATACACCAGCGTCCCTCGAAGGCGCATCCAAGAGTTCTTCCGTCGACAATTCGGTTCTGTGACAGAAAGTGTCCAACCATCCTTGGCATCTCTGGGCCCTTCGCTCACTCTCTTCATCCCAGGAATGTCGTCTCGTTTGTTGTAAATCATTTTCACTGACGCCTTTGTCTTCCCCTTTCTAACAACCGAGACTTTTTTCTTACTCTCTCTCTCTTCGCGCACAATGGGGGACAACGTCTCCGTTAAACAGTCATTCTTCACATTGTGAATGTTGCCAACAATGCTTCAACGTAAAAGCCACTGTCACATTCATTATTATACTGTATGTACACAACGGCATTTTTCATAATTATTTGTGTGTGAGTGGATCCTAAAACCTAAGCATGTGTGTGTGTGCTCTAAATAAGTTGAGTTTACCAAGTTAGGTTCATGGTGGACCTGCACTAAAGTGAGACTGAAAATATTTTGAAAACTGTTTCACAAATGACCAACAAACTCACCAATTTAAGATGATATTGTCTAACTATTTAATCAAGACCTTCGAAGTCGTGCCACTCGAAGATAACGTGTTGAAGAGACGTTTGACAAATTACTGAAATTACATGTAATTGAGAAAACGAACAATCAAGTTCAAGTTTCTTTTATCGAATTATTTCTTCCTGCGATTTCAGGTGTTTCACTGCACCAATTAAAGTTTACCTGCGTTTTGTTTCAATAGGAAAAAATAATAATTCGATCGAGATGTTTGATGTTTTTTGGTTCATGGAACATGAACACGAAAGAGCTTTCCTTGAAGTCGTTTCTTACACAGCTTTAGTGGTTTTTGTGTGGAAATAGTGTGTGTAGAAGCCAAGTAATCATCACATTATTTTATTCATGAAATATTTTATTCGCTTTTTTACTGATAGCGCTTTTCGTACCGGCTGTCATAAAACGGCATTATTATCTTCATTGTTGGTTGAATATCGGCTAGACAAAAAAAAAATAGTAAAGTCTTTTCTTGTTATTGTACTTGGCGACGCGGTAATGCGTCTCATGATGGTAGTTTAGCGCTGCTTCTTAATGACGTGTTCGTCCACGTTGGGGGTCTGAGGCGGGAAGAGAATCTCTTATGGACCATCTCACAAGTTCCCTCTTTTTTCCTCCGCCTTTTTAACTCGTATTTAAAGGAGCTAGAATAGTACGAGGAACTTTTTGGTTAGCCCAATCTCTTTTATACGCGCTCATCATAAACCTATACTGATACTTGAGGAATCAAATAATCAGAATTTACATTTGAATATCTTAAGACAATGTTTGCTCATAATTTCTTTCAGTTTGAGTGAGCCAGTCATATGTATTTTTCAACTTCTCTACTAGCCAATGATTATTATAAATCTAAAAAAATACGGTGCATTGCTATCTTCTTCTCTTAGTGCGTAATTGATAATAAAAATTATTAATATTTAACTTTTTTCAAAGTTGAGCACAAATAGAAATTGTTTCGCAATGAATCCCTTTTACGATCCGTCCGACATAACCAAGTTGATTGAGATAGTCAAATTGTTCGAGCCCAGTTGTATTTGTGAAAAGGTTCTTCTCGAATAAAGTGCCGAACCATGAAATGAATCACAATCTACTGTTACGAATTATCCGGTTCAATTTTAAATCAATTTTTCAAAGTGTTAACGAAAATAATAAATAAATTGAAAAATATAATCAACAATGAAGTGAGATTAACTAGAGAGCAGATACATTCGGTCAGACAAGTTCAATTTTTCTAAATCACCGAAACGGCTAGGAAATTTCTCCTATAAGCCTCACGTCAGCTTGAAGTTTGAGAATAAACGGCTAGACGAAAATACATATTTGTATATGGATTAGCTTTTCGCCCACGACCAAACTCTAGATTGCCTTCCAGGATGGAGAGATACGTTTGGGGACAACGCACCAATTTCTCCGGGATTGGCCTCATTCGTTTTAAATTGCTGTGTGGTAAGTGGCGTTTGGGCGCGACAGCCTTCTGAGAAAGTCGACCACAAAAAACACGCGTCGACCGCGTT
The DNA here is from genome assembly GCA_034698785.1 of Mycogona germanica. Taxonomy (NCBI): domain Eukaryota; kingdom Metazoa; phylum Arthropoda; class Diplopoda; order Chordeumatida; family Chordeumatidae; genus Mycogona; species Mycogona germanica. The sequence continues at coordinate 17,106 of JAQGBY010000472.1, read as the reverse complement.
CCGCCGACGAATACATACGCCACAATGGTGCAAATGAGAGAAAATGATACGATTATTGTGCCGTATTAGCTCTTGTTTTATATTTTATCCGTAGAGCGCGCCGCACGCGTATTAGTTTTTACGCGATGCCATGTAGACAAGCGGGAGATCGACTCGACCCCACTAACTACGTTCGCGTCTACGAAACTCACAACTCACCCCAACAGACCCATTTCTATTTAATAGAAGATGGGTGCCCGGCTTTGCCTGGGTTTACAGTATCCACCAATGAAATAAAAATTAATTACGGTTGGTTGGATCTGTTATCTGGTGTGCTTGGTTGTCTGGTGAAATCGACGACGTCATGCTTTGATGTGGAGACGCCATTTTTTTTATTGTGAAGCGAAAGGGAGATTATCCAGAAATTGGTAACGGTTATTTTATTATGAAATATTGAAAATCGAGATATGAAAAGTGATCTCTAGCGAATTATGGTGATGTACTAACGGTATGTAAAATTTTATTCAATTTCATTGAGTCGTTCGTGAGTTAGTCTCTCGGAACAGGAAAATCCAATCCTTAGTTTTATAATATAGGATTAACGATATTGTTTGGATTGATACAGACGCGTTGATCCGTCTTAACCTACACTAGTAATTATTAGTTCCGATCTCTCAGAAGTCGTGGAGATCAAAGATGACCCGCAATACGGCTGGACACCACAGCAAAAACATGCGACTCAATTAAATTTGATGGTCTACAGTAATATTTTCAAAAATCTTAATGTTAAGTGAACTAAAATGCCAACTACTTTATTTTGTACACTTTATCTACAAATAGATCGCACAGGGACAATACAAATCTGCCTCTGTGCGACGGGTCTTCATTTTAAATTCACTGGACATTACAATCTACAAATTACGTACTCATTTTGTTTCGACAGTTTGAAATAATGTCGTTTGCATACAATTGTTAATTTTGTAAACTGGAACAGAAAAAAATTAATAAAGGAAATGAGAAAATCGAGATGTAGCTGAAATTATCCAGCCGTCGTCGACAAATAAAATTTTGGGCCGTGCCTCCGTGGCGTATTTATTAACTCGAGGAAATGTTTGTTATTGGCGAACGGTGGGGAATGTAGTCGGCTCGACAATGGCTTGTCTCGCTCCGTCGGTTGGCCATTGGTGATGTGTAATGGTCGCCTGGTGTCGCTACCGTCGTCGACAATTTATTCCGCGCTCGTGCTGACGGTCGAACTTCCCGCGGCGCACTCTTGTTTACCTGGGCACGCACTGACTAAAGATGCCTTTCATTATTATGCGACCTCTCAATCATATGCCAGCTTGGATTAGAAGTCGTTTGGCGCGCGTCTCTACAGTGGGGTGGAAACCCGGGGTAGCTCTAGGTATATGGCGTGAGGGAGGGGGGGGGGGGTGGAAGGGTGTCGTCAACGCGGGCAGGGCTTTCAGACACTTTTTTTTCGCCATCACCATATCATCTGGTAGGTTATCCTCTTGGGATCCCAAGATCTTGTGCGATACTGAAGCGCGAAAGACTTTGTCTCGAAACCAGGAGGTCCCGGGTTTGATTCCCAGTGCGGGTTCTCGATTATTCGATCCCGGGGTACTGGTGAAAATGTGAACCTCATATGGTGACTTAGTACCAAGAGGGGTACAGAAAATCCTGTTGTGATATTACACTATAGTGAAATTAAAAAATAAAATAATAACAGTGAGTGCAGTATGATAGATTGGCGCGATACACTCAATATCCCTACCATTAAATAAAAATCATCGTGTTTAATATTCCTAGGTAATATTAACAAATTAATTAAATGAAATAATTTAGTTAAGAACTACGTCATGTCGTAAAATATATTTAAAATAGTGTTTTATGATTTTTCTTATACAGTGATGGCTTTATGCAGAGAATTTTGCAAAAGCCTTTGATTCACAGACTCCCTAACCTCCTGATCGCAATGATTGGTTCATTCTATGTCATGCGAATTTCAGTAGAAGTAATAGCTAAATGTGGGGCGATTTTGGTGGTGTAATGGTTAGCGTGTCGAGCTGTTATTCCCGTGATCGCGGGTTCGTTTCCCGACCCGGACTTCTGGAATTTTTCGAGCGAGAGAAATTTCTACGCACTTCTTCCTTCGGAATGGAAGTAAAGCCGTGGGACCCTTGTCTGTACGATGTCAGGTACACGTTAAAGATCCCTACCTAGGTAGCCTATACTAAGCCTGGGCTAGGCAAAATTACCAGGTCGCCTCCTGGGGGGGTTTTAGGGCGAACATACTGGTGGACCTCCTTAACATCTCAGAGACACATTTGTCCTTAACTGGTCGTTCGACTCCCGCCATAGGCCTCATCCTGGGCTGCTTGTGGGTACATATTGTAATTGTAATTGTAACCTAAAAAATGAAGAAAGCGCTTATATACTCTCTGTATTACTCTGAAATTATGATAAAGCATTATTTGATTGCAATTCTTACCTTGCAATACCTTGTACGAGTGCAAAATCTTTGTGGGATTCCACTGTACCAGCGAAGGGCCAGTTGTTGGCCGACCATTGTCCGCATTGTAATCAGATTCTAGGCAATTTCTTCGAATTGCCCGGGTACAATATAAACTGCATACGCGTCGGCTTAGTTAGTTGTCCCAATGCCCGTCGTGTGTGCGGGTGAACGTGGATGCGACGAATAGCTGGCGGGGGGCCTTAAAATATCATGATTCTCCTAGTTGATCCCTCCCCACCCATTTGGTCAGCTCGTCGCGCAAGCACCTCTCCCACTCTGGTACCAACAATGGACGCAGTGGCCCTCACTGCTTGACCAGAAACCACAAAGAAGAAACCTTGAGGTTACGTCGCGTTTCACCTTGTTTTGTTAGTGGACTGTCGAACCATGAGCCATATAGAACCACCACACACTCTCTTCTCTCTTTTTTTCGCCTCACTCTTCTCTCTCTTTCTTGCCCCAGTTCCAATTTTAGCATTTGACGCGGGACTTCTTTTTATGGCTCGAGCGATCAGCGAAAGCAATTTAGTTTCTAGCATAAGTGTTGGCTGACCCGAGTTCGATGTCCATTCAACCACGTTCATGATCCTCGGGGAGAGGGGATTGGCGGGAGATTGATCTATGGTCGGCCGCATTTTTCCCCTCTACATTCTCTCTTTTCTCGCTCCCACTCTTCATTCCTCTGCAGCAGGATGTGGGGGTGAGGGTGGCCCGGGGGTTGAGGTTTGTGGCCTGCGTGATTAACTTGACATTGATAAAGAAAATCTCCGTGTTTTTAAAAGGAAACCTGATTTTTATCTTACTCCTCGTCGATGTCTACCTTAGATGACGTGGGAGGTCCATTTCCTGCAGCAATACATCGTAACCAAGACAGTCGAGAGACGGACGTTTAGCTCCGGGTTAAATTCAATATTGATGAAAAATGTGCCTCCTCAAATTTTAGTACAGTTTAAAGAAATCATGGGACTGAACCAGCACCTCATAATTTGGCTAATCTGAATTATCTTTTCCACATGTGTTAATGCTAATCTCCATTTCGTGGACTGTTGAACAGTCCATGTTTTCAATTGCGACAGTTGTCGTTCCGATATATTATACCGTTGGAGTTCAAGTAAATAACATTTTAATTAGATTCACTTCCTGAATACTGATTTGGTTTGAAATTTGCGTGTACAATATATTTGGATGCTTGAATTTTCGTTCGCCACAACTTTATTTACAGTATTTGATTCCGTGTAGAATTTGTAACTCAGCGATGGCACTTACGTGATTATCGAATATGCTAATTGTTATGATGGAAGTTCTTTCCGAGATGAACCGTGCTGCAAAAAATAATTGACCCGAGTTACTTCCGGACGCCCGAACATCCGTTATGTCTCGTGAACGGAAGTAGCTTAATTAAAACAAAATGTTCGCAACTACAATTCCGCTAAACACCACCAATATATTGAATATCAAGAAATGTTGAGTCTATTCTTGAATCGTGTAGAGCCAGAGGTTGAGCAAACAAGCATCTGATGATTTTAGGGCTTTTAATGCCTAGAAAATTCACGTAGCTCTGGCTCTCTCCCCACACGCGAATAGGGCTATACACGACTAAATTGATGTTCCCGCTGCAGATACGAAGCCGAGGAGGAAAAGGAAGTAGTTGGTAGAAGGAGGCGAAAGACAGCCGTAACTAAACACCGTCATATCGGCAAGAATGGAAGGAATGAGGCAGGATGATGGAAAACTCGATTTGTATGCATAAAGGGAGGGTGGGAATCGGGTGGGCGGAGGAGGAGGAGATGGCGGAGGCCTCAAATGTAGGGTGGGTGGTTCACGGGAGACAAGTTGACTGCAGCAAAGAAGTATGAATAGCTAGATCATAGAAGGTGTGACACTTCGCCTGTGATCGTTAATGGCAACCAATTTGAAGTTGGTTACCAGTCAGAGGGATTTACCATTTCTGTAGTAATTCTTGGACGGTAGAGCAAAGTATTTTAACTCCACTGATCTATGAGAATGCCATCGGGATGACGTGTTAACATTACTCGTACATTGAGGATGAAAGTGGAATTAGTCCACATGATGACCCCATTCTCTCCTGGTCGGCCGTCTTAAGAGTATCTTTTGTTCGAATCTCTGAATCTCTGAATCTCTGAATCTCTGAATCTCTGAATCTCTGAATCTCTGAATCTCTAAAAAAAAGAATTGATCCCTGCTTTTGCAGGGATCAATTCTTTTTCTTAAAACATGAGTATTAGATGTGGAATTTCTTTTGTTATCGACTTCCGTTTGGCGCTGTCCAGTACCACATACAATCAAGATAGTCAATTGTTCTCAGTTTCTACCTCGTTCTACTTCCATGGACTGCAGCTCTTCGATTGCTCAAGAGAAGGCAAATCTTTCTTCACCTTTTTCGTCTGTCGGCGGCGTTCTCTGTCGGCCCACCTCCAAGTTAAACAAATGCTAATTTGCATGCGACAACGCTCTCTGGGATTTAAGTCTGCGCCATTTGGTATTCCAGTCGCGTCTATTGAGCGAGGAGCCCCTCCCTTCTCCACCTCCTCCCCCCCCATACACCGCCGCCACCATCACCACCATCATCACCCATCACGTCATCACCCACCCACCATTCCAGAAACTCCACCAGCTTTGGCTTCGCCTATACCAATAATGATCCATTTGGCTTCGCCGGAAAAAGCTGAGGGATATTTTATCGGATGCGACTCGTAATAACTGTTATTAATATTTCGAATTTTTGCATTACATCACCGGCACCCAGTAAATCATTTGAAGCTTTTTTTCTCTCCCCCCACTCTCATGCGAGGGCTATTTTCTAAGCACAACACAGTTGAGAAGGTGTGAGGGAGTTTCTGACTATTGAGTATAAACACTCTTAGTCCACAAAAACGAGCACCCCAAAAAAATATCAATATCTTCGTGAAAAATGCTTAGACTGAAATGAAATTTGGAATTTACATTGCATCGCATCTACTAATTAAGGTACAGAGCTTCTGTGTAACACTGCAACATTTCATTTAAATAGAAGTATTTTTCACAAAGTTGTGAGTTGTGATGTTTGTTTCTTATTTGGGGGTGCTCTTTTTTATGGATTCCAGTGTATTTATATAAGGCTTTGGGGCGTGTATACGGGTGATAAGTACGCTTCCTTATTGCTCCGGCTCGAAATTCGGTCATAATTTAAACTCGAGTTGAATTTGGAATGTGAATTCGACGGAGCAGATCCCAGATGAAAGATCATGTAACAAGCAGATACCTAATGATCTTAATTTGTAAGGTTAGCGCTGCGACAGGAGAGGAGAGAAAAAAATCGTTTGACAGAAAATGCGAAACGTGTTTTGTATATCAGAGTGTGAATATATTATTTTTAATTTGTTTCGAAACATGTTTCTCTCCACGTTGTATAAATTTGGTAAGCCAAATTAGTCAGTTTTTACATTTAAAAGATTTTTTTCGCAATGCTACAAATCTTAGGTACTTGCTCGTCTCACAAATGGGCAAATGAAAAAAGGCATTTTCAAATGAACTATTCACGGTTTTGAATAATTATTTAATGTACAATGTACAATTGTACAATTTTTAGAAGATGTCCTTAGATGTTGTGCGTGCCGTGGTAGCTCAGTTGGTTGAAGACTAGTTATTTGGTTGAGGGTATGCTGTTTTCAAATAGTAAAGTGAACAGAGAACTTCTCTCCGATATGTACATATTTTAAAATAAGTAAATACAATTATTTCGTTCGTGTACAACCGAGAGACAAGATAAGCATTGTTGCACTCCAAGTAGCCATCACAGCAAGTAGATAGGCGTTAGAACGCAAAATCAACCTGTGCTGCTTTAATGTTAGGTTGTTTGTCATCGATCATGAATGATCGTTGGTCAATTGGAATTTTTTTTGATAAAGTACTTTTATCGCATCAATAAAGTAGGTAAATTTTAATTTTGTAGAAATCCTAGGGTTTCCGGAACACCCAAACTGCGCAGTAGATTTTCCAAAGCTTGTCCCAAGATGGCTGAAAAACACCAAAATTGCTAAGCCTCTTGCCTAATGACGCGAGACTCAAGCTAATTGCTAGCAGTGAAGAGACGGAATTTCAATGGTAAAAGCGCGACTTTTTATTCCGGAGCCAGATATACTCTGTACAAGCGATGTTATACAGGGTGGCGGAGACCAAATGACCACATTTGAAATGGACGACATACCATTAATGTTCGAGATACCTTGATGAAAAAATCACAAATCACAATTTGTAGCTAATGAACGAAAGTTTATTGTAATACAGAAGAAAAATTAATTATGAAAAATAATTTCCGATAAATGTCACATTTATCAACACATCTTTCAGCATTTCAACCGGAATTGCTGCGATTTCACGTCGTATGACTACTTTTAAATCTGGAATAGTGTGTGGTTTGTCAACGTACACTTTGGACTTCAGGTATCCCCATAAGAAGAAATCACAGGGGGTGAGGTCGCGCGAGCGAGGTGGCCACAAAACAGTCATTATTACAAAAGACGCCTTCACAGCGAACGAACGATGTTGAGCGCTCCAACGGGTCATGGTAGCTAAACTTCCAACCTTAGGCTACAGAAAGAGGGGTTGAACGACTTTTCCCCTCCTAGCCACCCCCAACCACGCCTTTTACAAATGTGGTCATTTGGTATCCGCCACCCTGTACAAAGCGGAAGTCAAAGCAACATGTCCGAACTTGACGAGAGCAAACTAGCGAGAGAAGTCAAGACAAGAACTGCGCACTTGCTTGTGCGTGTGTGTGAGGGTCATCCGGTGACCCCTGGCTGTGGCAACAGATTCAGTGCCAGAGTTGCCACCAGTGTGTTCGGTGGCTCCCAAACTCTCGGAGACCACCGGAACGCCCGCACTCCCTCGGAGGTGTCATTCCTCCGACAACTTCCCCTTCACATCAATTGTGCAATTGCAGCCACGGTTGAAGAAATTAAAGGTGCCCCCCATAAAAGGGAGAACTGTAAAATGTTATATTATTGAAACGAATATAGTTAGTCCCCCCCCTCCCCCAGTGTAAATCGATTAGTCGTAAATTCTACTTCGATCCAGTGCCATGTGTGTCGTTGGTGGGGCGCCATGTATGGTTATTGGAAATCGTCGAATATAATTCAGCTGGAAATCTCTGCCGGATCTGGGTTCGGTCAACAAATTTAATATGCCCAACCAGGAGAAGAAAAAAATAGCCCCAAGAATTTTATATTCGCGTGAACTATTCAGAGTAGTGCACTTTTGAATAAAATGCCAATAAATAAAGAATGCGCTGGGAAGTGAAATCTATATTGCATGTACATGTACTGCCGGAGTTCCACAGATTGTGCGCAAGCTGTTGCCTCTTACAGTGGTTGCAGTTAACTGGTTCATGCGAAATTCTTCGTGGGAAAGTCTGCTCTAGCAGAGTTCGTTTTAGCCATTTCCATTTTGAATATAAATTCTTCTGGAAATTATACTAAATACGCAATACCTAATAATGTTTTAGTATTCAGTTTTGTGTAAGAAATGGTTATTAACAATCCATTTATTTTAGAATAATTTACTAAACAATGTCAATTAACAAGAACATTTTTTTATTCATCCTATCAATGTAGTCGCTGCACTACAGGCGTTTCTATATCCCTATTGGTGCTTAGGCACTATGCGATGGATACATTTTCACCAGTACCCTGGGGTCGAAATATTCAAGAGCCCATGCCAGGACATTTTTATGGACTACAAAACATAATCGAAAACTAGATAAACTCAATTTTCTTTTATGTCTATGATTAATGTAAGCGATTAAAGCCATATATATTTTTTTTTTAATTCACTGAAGTGACGGGTCACAACAGGAAGATTCTGTACCCCTCTCAGAGCTTAGGCCCTATATGAGTATTTAATGAAGTAAATCTACTGAAATTATTTTAATATATATTAAAAATTATATTAATTATATTATTGAAACATTGATAATTTGAGTACTCATTACTGTGGAAAGAAATTAATGCGCATTGATTCTTTATCTTAAATTAAATTGTATCAATTTGGATTAGGAAGCCTTTTATTTTTTCTCTATTTTCAAAAGAACAAATAAAATAAAATTGATTTTAAATTTAATAAATAAAGCAGCAATGAATGATTCCATTTGATACGAAGAAAGAATCGTTTTTCTTGTAATAGTCGTTATTTAAGAAAGGATGCTTCTTTGTTGGTTTTGATTTGGAATTGTCCTGCGTATTGGCTAGGACGAATCCATTTTGCGAAACATCCAGGTCATCGTTATGGCGACCCAGCCTTAAAGCATCAGCATAATTGGCAGAATCTTCGTAATCTCTATATCGGTACCACGCTTATGGTTATCTTTTATATTTGCTACAGACCCCCTTCTAATAGTCGGAACGGTTAACCGGGCTGACCAGCTGCACGAGGGCTCTTCCATCCGATTGTCCTTGGCATCATCTCTCTCTCTTCGTCCGAGAAGACGATGATTGCATTTGCCTGCGCCCATGACCATGTGTGTGTGTGTGTGCGAGCGTATGTGTGCGCAGTGTATGCAGTGCTGATTGCATTACAATCATTCCAATTTCCGTTGGCGATATAACGTTGGTGCTCACTTTGCCACTAGATGGTGCGACCATTGCGAAGCTCGTTTTCCATTTTGTTGTACGAGGCCGGGCCGCGACGGCACTTAAACGGAGTCGGGATCAAGCTTCTGATTAAGCGACAGGAAGGCGGTCAATTACCGTAGAGCCTTCGCACGATTGTCATGTGGGCTCTCTCTCTCTCCCTGTCTCTAGCGTCTTCGCCCTCACTCTCCAGTTATTTTTACGGGAAATGGTTTCTCCAGGGCCGGACTACGTTCCCCAGGATCCAAGAGGGTGCTGAGGAACAGTTGTGATGCGCCAAAGAAAATTTAACCCAATCAAGGTGTCACCACGAAGTCAACTAATTCAACGATGTATTTATTATCTTGCAATAAAGTCATATGAAGTTATATAACTATCCCGACAGAGACTTTTGCAATTTTTCGGGCGAGAGAAGTTCGTTAAACGCGTGTTTAACGAAATCCATCGGAATGGAAGAAGAACCGTGGGACTGGTGTCTGTTCGATATCAGGTACACGTTAACGATCCCTACCTAGGTAGGTGAGTACTAAGCATGGGCTAGGCAGAAGAACCGGGTCGCTTCTGGGATAGTTCATGGCAGACGTTTCCAAATATCATATTTTGTGTCCAATAAACAACGTAGTTCGTTTTGTTTTGCTTCGCCGCATAGCACTTCTGCTGCTAGTGATTGGTAGTGGTCAGGGGCAGCATCCAAATCTTACATGGAATGGTAACATTGTATTTCATAGTTGTGCTTCCGGTAGCAGAATATTTTGCGATGACGCTTACTCGCCGACGATCGATTCCAATCCTTGAATCTGGAATAAAAGTTTCTGTTGAGAATGAGGTCACTGGTTCGAGTCTGAAAACATCAACTTTTGAATATTCACGGTGCGACTTTTGGGGGCCCCAGCATCGTATGTTGGTGGGGCCCGCGTGAATAAAGGGGGAATTCGGCATTCCGTCATGTAAAAAAAATATATCTCGCGCGAAACAGGACTAGGTCGGAGAGAGAGAGAGCATTTTTATTGCAGCGGTCGTAAACCCTCAATCGAATTTAAGGAAAACCGACACTTTTTTTTATGAAGTTTATCTCCAGTCGTCTCGGGTAAATGAGCGGTATTTAATGTGTAATCAAATGCCAAGCATCATCGATAAGTACTTTTAGCCTAGAAAGGAGCGGCGGTGTTAATCAATGAAAAGTAGGTTGGTAGTGCTTTACTACTCTTTTTCGTCGAGGGTCGTCACAAAAGTTTTCACACTTCATGTTTCATTTACAACGTAAGATTGTGACTTTTAAAAAAATGTGATACATTTTGCTACTGAATTGGTTAACTGGATCCCAATTAATCTTATAAATTTGATCTTGTTTATTTATATCTGGTTTCTAGTAACATACTTTCCCTAACCCAATTCATAATTCTCCTTCAAAACTGTAATTTAAAATTATGTTCTTCGATATTTTGGTAAGTGTAACCTAACGTTCTAGATTGTGTTCCGATAAAATTGATTCGTAAGATATATAAGATTACAGGAAATATCACTTGATACCATAGCTTCTTTTCACCGCCTTGTTTAGAAAATATTTTCACGAATACTTCTCGAGCTTCAACAATTTTTCCTTACAGTTTGTATTTGTGCTTTTGTGGCCGAACAAAATCCGGATAGATTCCAATGATATAGAGAGGCAGGAAAAATGGAAACCACGATTACTTTGTCCCCAGTCTTCGTCTGCGCGATGATGGCTTCAATTGACGTTGGGTGTCACATGCAGATCGCTCGATGCCGAGCGTCTAGGAACGGCGCCATATTCGATTATCAACGACTATCTCTAACAAAGGCGCTACTGAAGATGGAGATCCGCCTACGCCATACAAGAAGGCAAATACACGTATCCATAGCGTTTTTGCACTGGCCTATACCGTAATTATAATAGGGGACACTCACTGTAGCATCGAGATCCTGTATTGACATCAACAGTAGTATGAAAGGGTGGAAAATTGGGTACAAAATGTCTCGATTGTGACTTTAATCAATAGGTTTAAATATTAATGTAAACGTTTTTTGGCATTTTCTTTGGCATAGATCGGTGCGTTTGTTTTGGGAATTTCACGCGTGTTCCTCGTTAAAGCATCTCGGAATAGTTTGATAGCCTGCTGTTCGCTTAACACCAGAAAGAGAAGTCGGATCTAGATATCGAGGAGGATGTACACATGCAGACAGCCAAAAAATCAAATTAATGGAAGCAAATAGGAGGTTGGTTTGATGCCAAGCGGGTCATACGCGCCCTCATCTCGCCTCTTTCACGTTAAACCCGCTCCCAATTCTCGGCACGAAATGGATTAAATTGTGAACACTTTGTTCAAAAGTTCCGGCAACAGAGATATTATGCAGATTGATCAGGTGATTTATGCGGGGTCGAGATTAATCAGTCCTTCTCGCACTCTCGAAGTTCCCTTTCTCTCTCTCTCCTTCATCCTATATGGGCCAGAAATGCAGAAGTCGAATTTTGGTCTTTTGGCGCTGCTTGGTCCAACGTTGTGCCAGCTCCAGATGGTTTATCCACGTTCCACCACCATCATTATCGGAGCCGTGGTGGAATGGCAGTCACGGTTCCACACGCCTATTGTCGAATTATTGGAATCCGATTGGTTGTGTTGCTTGTTTGGTGGCTGGTGTTCAATGTATGACGTTCTGCAACACAATAGCAATTCTTACTTACCTTATCATATCCCATTCAGAAATGTTGAACACAATCTTAGCTACTAAGGGTATTTGTTCAGTTTAGATCCGTAGTGTTATTACGAAATTGATAATCGCTATTATCCCCTGAAAATTTATTCTAAATACTCCCTGAAAAGGAGCTGAACAGTTCTACTAGTCATCGCAGAATTTTCCTTTTCTTAATAATTATTAATTGTTCTGGACGTTGTTGAAGACATTCTACTATACTAGTAGGTGCATTACCATGAGATGAAAACATTCTCTTTATATGAGCAAATAAGAAAATACTCGTTTTGATTTAAATAATATTATGGAGTGTATCGATTTGTTGTGATAACCAATCTGTCATCGAAGTATTGACTCTTTGCCTTAGTTTGACATTATATAGCAAAACAAAGTCATTGGTTCGATCACAGCGCGCTAAAATTCAGCATCCCCCGCCACAGTTTGCAGCTCGAGTCTCTTGATTGAATTGAAATTTTATGCCGATTGCCCTGACACTTGTTTCCCCCCTCGACATGACCTGGAACCTATCGAGAGAGGGGGGGCAGGAGGAGGAGGAGGAGGAGAATAGGCCTTCTTTATAGACCGTGTATGTGAATGGCGGGGTGGGGTGGGGGGGGGGAGTGGGGAGAACAAACGAATCTGATGACGTCATCGCCGATGCAATGCGAAAATTTAATTAGTCAGCCAAGCTGCCTGCTCTTCTGTGCCGCCGCATGCCTTCAGCAGTATTATGACTCTATGTTCGAATTGGTGTGTCAACATTTCGCAGTCGAAGAGCACACACACACATATGGAGATCGATAGGTGTATGACTGCATGCTTGGAAAATAAATATTGGTCTCTCCAGGACTGTTCTCCTCCCAGGATCCTCCATCTCCAATCGACGAGGCCCTGAGCTAAAGACGAACTTCAAACACAAGTTCACAAGGTTACAAGGTTTCTCGCCTGATCGTACTCTCTTTGTCTAAACCTCAAATTACATAGTAAACGTTTGTGGAATACGGCCTGCACGTAACAGCTCGTCCAACGTCCGCAACGTGGCGCACTCCTATTGTTCCCACCACCATTTTGGAGCTTTGCAGACCGCGTTTGCGCTATATCCTCCTGAAACCCTGTTGACAGATTACACGCACATCACATTGACCGCCATGCTCGACTCGTGATAAGAAATTGAGGGTCTCACTGTACGTGGGCCAAGCCCAGAGACCTCCATGCAGATCGCGAAATAAAAGGCAACTTTACATCGCGGCGCTGCTCCTTTCTTCGACTGTCGACTCAAGATGTTGCCGGATACAAAGTACCTCCCCCCCTGGTGGCAACAGCTTGCGATGAAGAGGCTCTCGCGCGACGGGATGAGACAAAAATTTACTAGTAGGGCCAACATTTTGGTCCATTAAACGAGAATTGTAATCATGTCTAATGAGAAACTTCGATCGTTTTCTTTTTCTTGTTCTCCTGTATCTACATCTCGCACTGTTGGCGCCTCGGCTCACCGAGCGCTCACTTCCAGCGCTCCCTCAACACCGCATGAGAACCAACCGTGAATCTGTTACCGCGCTACTGAGCGATCCGAGTAGAGCGCTCTTTCGATTAGCACGCTCACGGATAGTACAAACGTTGGACAATTGCTATATTTAATAAGTATGTGGTTATGCCAAAAAAAAAATAATGTTGGATTGTAATGCGATCAATAGATATTTCAATACAGCGCTGTCACGAACAATCTGATAACGACAAGTCTAGAATTGCCACCCAGGCGAATTAAAAACCTAGCATAAGAATATGAAAAGATGAAAGCTAGAGTGGTGTATGCAGTCCTCTTGAATTGAGAATAGGGTTCACAGAAATTTACGAAGCAAATTTAACGAAATGTTTGCGAAATACACGGAACTCACTACGGTATAGTTAACGGTATATTATTTAATGTTATAATTCGGGTTTTCTTTTACCTATCTAGCTTGTGCTTCCCTCTGTCGGTGCTATTCAAAGGCGTTTGGTTTATATCAATAGTTTCAGATATGAAGATCGCATTTTGAATTGAAAAGAGGATTTACTTAACGTGTTATAATTTATTTTTACCTGTCACATTTTCTTTCGATAGCTCCATATTATTCCAAGATTGCATATTGGCACTGAACTCGAAAATTAAAAGGAAAATGTAGCTTAACCTATCTGACTTCAATCCCATCATTTGGAACCTGTGCAAACGTATTCCTACGCGGACTAAATCGTAAGCATTTAACCGCATTTTCTGAAGCCATAGTTTAATATTTGCCATTTGATTACATGCAATTTATCAATTATAAAGCAGCATTTTAGTACTTATGAGGAAAATTAAGTCGTTTTATTTATTCTATCAAGTATACCAAATCTTTGAAATAAATATCGGAACACGTATCGCTGAGAAATTGTTTCAATTTGTGTGTAGTAAGTATCGTGTGTTACTACTAATATCGTTCTTTATCAATGTTGCCAGTGTTGGATGTTAGTCGAGTAACGGTAGTCTAGAAACGGAAGCCATTTCATAATTCTTTGAGAACGAATGCTTGTCCGACTGACGCTTTCAGATACCCAGCAGGTGTTCTAGTTACCCCCCGTTATGGAAAGATTGATGCAGGATGTGCCACCGCCAGATATCCTCTCTTTTTTCTTCTTCTTCCTCCTCCTCTTCTTCTTGGCAAGTCTTAAGAATTTCTTGTCATTTTTGCTGCACGCCATTGTGAGCAACTTTCCTTATGTATGACCCACATGTTCGGTTGACGTGTTTTCTGACGTCATTTGTTCGGAGATTTTTTCTTGCAATTATTGTCGTTAATCTTCTGGAAAAAGAATAAAAAGTGACCATTCATGCATTATATTCTTCCAGTCTCTTGCCAATACCGCGCATTCCATTTTTCTTCTTTCAGATTCACTCGCTCTGGCCACGAAAAGTCTGACTTCTATCTTGCCTCGGATATGTTGTGTTCCAATGTACGTCATATCCGTCCTAGATGTACTCGTATTTTATTTATATCGAGTGATGTTTCGTAGCCTTCCGCCGAGATTTCCGCCCAACATTTCTAATTGGTTCCAGAGAAAGATTATAGTTTCCAGCCAAATAGGTTGTCCGCCCATAGTCTTCGCCTTCAAGATTAATTTGGTTTTCTTCGAAAGAATTCTCTGTTAATGAAAGAACAGTTGTTGATGAGCAATCTCCATGCGAATGTTTTATTAAATATGTGGCTGACCCGTTATTTGTTGCTACCGTAATTGATCCAGCTTGGTTGATAATAAATTTGTTACACTGGAAACGCTAAAGGAGAGGACGCTAAACGTAAAGGAGATTCGATGATTATCCAATCATCATCAGAGTAACTGAAACTAGTTAACTAGTTCTCTGGAACACCATCAATGAGTACCAACAACTGGTGCCACATGTCAACTATTTTTCACACATCTTTGTGATATTGATGAGCAATGTCAAAATTCTGTTGTATTTCCTCTTTTTTTGTGGTGGTTATCTTATTTAATTTTGACAGTGCGATTATTTGATAACACGTTTCCTTTGCAAAATATTCGATTATTATGAAAAATATTTCAAAATCAAGATTCGTTTTTTTAATTTTAAAAATCCTTGACTATATTTAGGTGCTGGGTTAGCCAAATACCGCTTTTCACAGTTGGTCGAGAAGAAAAATTGATTGCTGATTGTATTTCAGTGGGCAGCACTTACGACCAGCCCAGCACTTTTTTCAATTTAAAAGCGTGCCAATCCACTATCATCAATTTATACCATTTGTCGATGAGCTTTTATTGGCAAACTAATAGCCGGTAATCGTTTTTGCCGATTCCCAACACGAATGACCCAGTCGTAAAAGCCCGTAAAATCTCGACCGACTTCGTAACCATTTACGAATACACGAACAACCACCCCATGTTGATGCAAGACGACGAGCATTAATTTCGAGCTCCAGCATCGTAAAACCAATTTCTGCTTTGCGATCGGAGCTAGTGGGGGTGCGAAGCCCTATTTTTGTCCAGAAATTCTATGTTCTTTTCAAAGGGGGAGGGGGTGCGTCATTACTTTCAGGATCACCATCAATCTGACCGCATCGAGCATACGTTAAATTCCAACGCCCAACTGTCTCGAAGGACGTTGCAGCTACTTACAGCTGGAATAAATTGCCGGTTGTTTCTTCGATTATGATCTGTTAAAATTGAGGCTAGCCGCATGCTTATTGTTTTAGCCTAGTCAGATGATATAATTAAATTACTGGTGGTCGCCGTGTTAGGGCGTTTGCCAGGGAGACGATGTCGAAATCATTCTCCCATTTCTGCATTTCAGCGTGTGGTAGTGCAGTAAAAATAGAGACGCCTTACAACGAGCGACTCTGACATAGGCGACACTTAATCCCTTCGCGAATGGATGTCGGGTTGGCGCAATTGGACGGGGGAATTAGCGGAGAGTTTCTGCGATTTCTGCGTCAGTTTTATTAGCTTTAACGCGATAGAGTATTGTGAAAGTCCCCCGTTGCGCTCTCATGGTGGCGGACAATTCTCTTGGAAACCTTGGTTCGACTAAAGTGTTGTTTGGATTAGAGCATCGATCGGTTTATATAATTTGCACAGTTTTCCCGCTTGAGTGAGTGGCTCTGATTTTGATTGTGCTATTCAATTTAGATCAATGAGCGATTCAATTTGGACCGTTTAGATGGCACTATGTGAATCCCATGTTTTGGCTGTCAAGTTCAAAACTATTTCCGTTGCATTTTGTTTATTTACATTTTCACATCGAATATATTTTTCATCAATTCAAACACGAATAAAAACGTGGTATGAGAACGTTCTAAGTATTTATTGTCAAAATCTCGCAATCGTTTGTCATAAAATTGTTGCTAAAGTGAAAAATTGAAATCTAATCGTAAATACATTTACATAATAAAGTAGTATGGCACTAGCAGTAGTTCCAATCGGCAATATATTTATTATTGTGAGATAATCCGTTTATCAGATAGCGCAACACAATTTATAAATGATTCTAACTCCAAAAAATCTTTATTATTGATATTAATATTAAATAGTATTGAAATTAATGATAGCATAATGCTATCATTAATGTCTTTGAAACAATATATCTAGATTCTCATCTGTGTTAAATGCAATTGCTTTTTCATATTGCATTATAATAACTGACGGATAGATGTGGCCTACACTTGTGTGCCGCCCTGTAGTTTTTCGTTTTCTAATGCATGCGATGTATGTAAAGCTCCCCCCGACGAGGCTTCATGTAAG
>JAQGBY010000471.1:0-44252 GCA_034698785.1 Mycogona germanica | reverse complement strand
GGCTAGGCAAAATTATCAGGTCGCCTCCTGGGGGGTTCTAGTTCTAGTTCTGGACCTCCTTAACAAATATCTCAGATGCCCCTCTCTTGGGGGCTGCTTGTGGGTACATATTGTAAATAAATTGGAGCTGAGACGCCCGTCAAAAGATTGTGAATCACGTAATTTTACATTTCAGTGCCCGGAGATCTGAGCATCGATTCGGGGTCGATCTTACGATGCTACGAAGCGTGCCTAGTTGTCCTATGAGTCTCATTGATCACACGTGTCTCGTTGTTGGTTCACAGACGCGGTGGTCTTACGAGGACCTGCGCCATTGTCTGCCCCATTCTCTTACGTACACTGCCGGTCTATATAATTTCTCCAAGATTTGCTCGACTCAAGTAAACACGGCTGTTACTTTATTTTTCACTCTAACTCACTCTCACCCCCCTCACCACCACCACCACCACCACCACCCCGACACCCCCTTCCGCACTATATCGTCGGTCCCCCACTATCCACCAGTATGTAGCCAGTGTTAATAGTCAAGCGAGACAGGGGAGCACAAATCACGGCGTAAACTAATAAGCCGTGTGTTGTCTAGATGCATGGCAAACTCGGTCCCTACCATAGTTATTCCCCTCCCACCACCACCATCACCACCACCACTACCACCTAATGAGTTATGATTGTGCGCCAGTGTTCCGTCTTCCACACACACACTCGTTGAACTCTGACGACAAATTTTGCGATTTTTTTTTCTTCCCTTATTTCTTCACCCTCCTCCTTGCAGCCCTCTTTTATCTCTTGCCAGTCGTTTAATTAGAATTTCGTGGGACCGTAGATCGTGTGTCCCTAAATCCTCTCTTAGCGCAACCTGTCGTCGCCGAATATATTTTTTTCAACTTCTTGACTAACACTCGAGAGTTCTCAAAGATCGCGGACCAAGATTTAAGGAAAACCAGTGTTATAAGCTCTCTCCCCCCCCCCCTTCCTTCCAACAGCGCCGTGCATGGCGTCTTCAGTTCATTAGTGATTGACTTTCTTGGTTATCCATCATTAGAGTAAAAATTAAATTATATAGGCATATCTCTCTCTCTTTTTCGACTTGGCAGTCGCTAATACTCTGGCGTGGTCTAATCAGTTTTCCTTTCGCCAGCAGGATAAGTAGGCTTTTCTCTTTGCTTGTGTGTGTGTGTGTGTGTGTGCACAGGAAATGGGCTGCAGTCATAAATGACGATAACAAATTGAATATTAATCACATTAACTAAAGACTTTGCTGCCTACGGAATTACCATAAACCATGTATTGGTTTTGCAACGACGAGGGGGAGGCTTGGTCTAGCCTAACATCAGTTGTTAGCGAACAATAGAAAGTTCGTCTAAACTTGACTAACAATGTAAAACTACATGTACAGGTAGCTGTATACAGGTACTTAGCATTCGGGGATTAATATTGAATGCTGAATTCATCGAAAATTGAAGTAATAAGATTGTAAGGACGTTTGCAAAGTTTCTAATATTTTTATTTAAAAAATGTCATGGTGAGTTCCGGCGAAAATGAAGATATTTATATTTGATTCATGGAATGTCAACTATTTATCAGATATTTACAAATGATTAATTTGTTTCTGGTCTGTCTGGTGAGCACAACGTCTAGGAAGCTATTTTCTACAAATTCGTAATGCCACTTAAATCTAGTCAATGAAAAACCAGAAACATCAGTCAATTCAATATCAATAGCATGATTAAGAATGAATTTCTGTGCAGTTAAGTCCATGATTTGGTATGAGGTCGGTAATCAGAAGGCTTACTCAAATCATATTGACAACGATCGACAACGTTGTCAAATCGAAAAGTAGCGAGTGTATCAATGTAAAAAAAAGTAGCGATTTTCAAATGCTATCAAATTTTTAATTAATTTGTTCCTGTTGTTGTTTGAAGAAAAATAATTAACGTTCATTAGTAATGTGCTCAATTATTTTGCCGGTAGCGGCAGCACGAAACCCGGTACGATCATTAAATTCGACTAGATCACAATTTGTTAAATGCAAAGCTGATTAAATGAGTACTCCTATACATATACGTATAGACTTGAAAAGCTGTAAGGATATACCATCCTCTCGTCTTTATACCATTTTAATTATTTTTCGATTCGCTCTATCTGTATGTCCTCAGCCACTCCCCCCAACCTCTCTTCTCCACCCGTGTTTGGCACCAGTATACTTAGCGGAACGGAAGAACGGAGCTAGTCCTGCCACCACCGTGAATGGGGTTTTGCACGGTGTGTGGCGGCGCGAATTTCAATTCAAGCGAAGAAATAATTGGCAACGTGTAATTTAGTCGGGTTTAGGTGGCGAATAAAAGCTCGCTAATTGCAGGGTTTCTTCCAATTTTTTTCCCTTCTCCCCCGCCGTCGTCTTCGGTGCTCAAATCTAGCAGATCCCTTACCATAGGACTCCATTTCTGGCTCGCGATACACGAGTACGTATTTAGGAAATTTGTCCTAGACTGTAGTTTGCCGATAGATGGCACAAGAATCGATGCACAATGTTTTTTGCAAGCGCATGAACCCCATACTGATGCGCCTTGTTACTTGTGGGGGCGCAAATTTGAAAATTGTCAGAATTCTGACAAAACTTCAATGGTTCTATTATATATATGATATTGATAAAAGAATTTTTTTTTAAATTTAACATGAACGTAATAAGATGTATGAATTCTTATTCGAATATTAACTGCGAGCATAAATATTGGTTTTGGGAGATGACGCATTATGAGAGAATCTCGTACTTCAAAAGTCAATTTTATTCAGGGCGGAAAGAGCATTAATTAAATCTTAAAATTAATTATTTTCCTGGACGGGGATTTGAACACCGACAGAACTTACGAACCGAATGATTCTCGCTAATGATCACCAAATTGTCAACTCTTTTAGACGACATCAGCTGAGCAAGATGTGAACGTCGAAATTTTCACACGAATTGAGTTCCTATTCTCTGTATCAGTTTCA
Source organism: Mycogona germanica (assembly GCA_034698785.1). NCBI lineage: Eukaryota > Metazoa > Arthropoda > Diplopoda > Chordeumatida > Chordeumatidae > Mycogona > Mycogona germanica. The sequence continues at coordinate 41,261 of JAQGBY010000471.1, read as the reverse complement.
CCTTAAATTGGTAAACCAAAATAGACCGTGACACGGATTTCGGGCGCGCTAAACGTTTGTTACTAATTTTGCGCCCCCACCCTTAAAAAAACTCGACGGCGCGTGAGAATATAGTTGGGGGGGGGGGTTTCCCAACAGGGCGATTCGACAACAATCCGATCAGTCGCCCTTCAGCCGCCCCCTACCACCTCCCTTCCTCCTCCGACCGAGAGAGAGAAAGAGAGAGGGCCATTTTTTCCCCACTCGAAGAACGCCCCACCATCCTTAAAGGTCTTCTGCTCGAGCGGTGTTAATTAAAGGTGTTACGACATCGAATCCTCTCGGCAATTAGTTCACCTCAATGAGATCTCTTTTCTCTCTCTCTCTCTCCTTCTCGGCTAGCTCCTGTGTACGTTTACTGAGAGGGTTTTTCCTATTTTCTTCGATCGAGTATTTGGCGAGCGCCGCATCCATGCTCTCTCTTCTCATTTCGCCGATCTACATGGCATTCTCGTTCACATGGGCCACCATACGCTCCAACAGAGGGGTTGGGAGGACTTCTTCTTCAGGCACCTTCTCATCCCCTTCCACCACCGGTTGGTGTCAATAAACTGAACAGCAATGGTGTGTTTGCATCAATACAGTACTGCACACGGTTTACGTGACTCAGTACAGTACTGTACTGTACACTGTTTATGTGCCTCAATACAGTACTGAATATGATTCAATGTTTCTAAATTTTATATTTCATATATTTTTGGCGCTCCGGACAAATTATTAGTGCAACCACTACATCGTTTTCGAGAAATATTTTATTATATTCGAATTATATATTTTATTTATAAGAAGGAAATGAAATGCTCAATTTCATGTCTTCTGTTTAACTGCGATTGTAATTCGTCACTATTATCAGATTGGTACGATTGAAATACGTAGATAGCAGGTTAATAATTGTCCATATTAGTACAGCAATTGTGTTTTTATTTTTGGTTGGTGGTATTTTTGTTTGACAATATTGTAACTCTAAATCCCTACGTTCCAGACTCATGCAAAGTTGGTAGAAAAGTCAGAAATGCTGCGCTTACGAGGTACTTGATAATTAGAACTCCAAACTAGCGTTAAATTAGTCTCATCTTCTCAGTCTAATGTGTCGTTAAGCAGTGCTCGATTGCCGCCATACCAGACAACTATTTAAACCTCCCAACGAACGAAAGGAGTTTAATCTTGTGGAAGAAAAAAGAGAGAGAGAGAGTCGGTTCAACAGAGAACTAGGGTTTTAGTTGCTCCTTTTTGTCGCGAGACCGACGTTCAGCTTCGAGGCTATAGCTTGGAAAATGCTAACGTGGGGACTCATTATAAAGATTGGTATTTTTTGCCATCGACGCGGAGTGGCGGTACAGTCGCGGCACACTTGTTGACAGCGGACGGCGAGAATAACTGTTGGTCTCCCGTGGCGCCGTATCTCGTTTATTTATTTACATGTAGCTTCATCAGAGACCCCTTTTTCCATCCGTCCCATTAGGCCGCAACACTTCGATCCGTTTAATTATTAGGAGTCGGCTAAAATAACCGGAAGATGGTGGATGGACGGAACGTGTTGGCCTTGGGGCTAAGGAAACATAATCGGCATCAACACTGATGTGTTGATTACTGGACATTATTATTTCATTATCAACGAAATGCTCATTTAACCTATGAACATACTGAAATTGTTTATATAATGGATAAATAAAGTTGTCATTTATTTAACCATGTACGTTTGTTTGAAGTGTTGTAATCAGTCATGATTAAATCAAAATATCTTATTAATTTTTTAGTATAGTTTATTTGTTTAGTCCAAAAAGTTTGAAAAGGTCATTTAGTCCTTTTTATTGAATCATGGTAAGTTCGGTTATATAACCATAAGGTTTATTTTTTAGAACACATTGATATGACAACTTCTCTACTTTATTTCTGCTTTCTATATCTGTTTTCTATATAAATAAATACATTTCTCAGTTATTTTTTCTTTTGCTTCCAATGACGTATCTCTAAATCGAAGTGGGTTTTCCAAATTTAGATACATTTTAGGCCGACATTTCCCCCTCCCCATTTCTGTTAATGTGTGTTCACAGTTGGCATTTCGACTTATCGATGTGAAACAATCTATATCGATTTTCAACTCCTGTTAGGAAATTGCGCCGCAGTCCTGAAACGATTTGGTCCCTCGCCATTCAATGGGCGATCTCCGGCCGTCGCCTCTAGGTGGCACCACCGTCTATGCAGCATCTGCTGCCTTCCGGCATAAAAAAGAACGTCTACAGTCGATACGAATAGTTATCACTGGCTTTCCTGGACGTGCGCCTATCTGACGTTCCACAAAACGCAGACATCGGCGAATTACATAAATGTCAGTGAATTTACCAAAAAGTGTTTTGAAAACCCATCTCTAGCCAAAGTCGGACGCTGGATTTCTCTCTCTCTCTCTCTCTCTCTCTCGTTCTTATTAAGTATGGAGTCTGATCGCGGTTGGGCCGGGAGCGTGGACACGTTGCACAAAAGCCAGTGATGCCGAACCACACTCGCAAATTTGATTCCACTCTTCACCGCTGGTTGCGCACTCGAGAAAGTCGGACATGTTTTTCAATGTTCAACAGTCTCAAGATTGAAACATTAGATTTCCACTAATTGTGCTCTCATTGGTCAGAACTCTTGAAAAATAGAAGAGCTATATATATATATATTTTATAGCTAATATTTTAAATTAATGTAAAATAAAAACCAACTGGGGATATTTTTCTGGTGGTGGTGGTGGTGGTGATCTGTGATCGATTGCCACATGTTTCTTCAATTAAATAAAAATTAACGCCACAGAGATGGTGGATGATGGTGGATCTGTAGGGATGATTCGAGAAGGGAGTTGGAGGAAGGACATGCTGCTATTGAAAGCAATGTAACCGGCGGGTCCCTGGTGGTGGACCATTCTTTGCGCTTTTGTAGGCGAATCGAGACCGAGTGTTTATACGTGTGTAGAGGAGTGAGAGAGAGAGAGACCGCGCAAGCGTGTGATGTCGGAGAGATTCCGTCAATTGAATTTCAAGAATGTTTCTTGATTTATGCACTAAATTTGCCGCAGAAAAGCTCTTAGGTAAACGGCTTTTTGTGTAAAGCCCCGACAGCGCAACTCCCGAGGCAGACAAATCATCCGTCCAAAATGGGTGCGCCTCTCCGTACGGCTCCACCCCAACCCCTCCCTCCTCCGACGTCTTATCGGCGGCCGGCACTATTTTCTGCTTGTCGATTTTTTTTTCTGTTTCCTCCACCTCCCCCCCCCCCTTTTCGGTCTCTCCGATACTTCCACAGACTCGCGCTTTTCTATTAAATATTTTATGAAAAAATCTAGACTTTCGGCTTATAGGTCCTTTCCGGGAAAAAATTTACTATCTGCACAAACCGTTTTATATGACGTCCGTTTGAGATCACCAAGCGGTAACTCGTTTATTTTCCCATCGTTGCTAATTCAGGTGTGTTTGTCAAAATTAGATTTGAATACTAATGACAATTTTGAAATTTTCCTTGTGAGAAGTGCACAAACATCATGAACTTATATTAGTATTTGAAAAAAATTAAACTATGAATGACATTGTAATCCCCTCCCCCTTTAATGATCTAAAAAAAATGCAGTACAGCAACTAAAAGAAAAATGATAATTAAATTTATATCGAGAGGCAGCATCCAATCAAAAATAATATATTTTTGTGGTCATTTAAAATATTCAGTAAATATGCCATGATTATATTTGTTAGAAATATTTAAGTTGCTCGGATATTACCCCGACAATGTAGGATCGCTGCCCCGTGTAGATTGGCAATCGTCGTCCGTAGCGCTCAGAAACCACACGAGCACCAGCGCAATGCAGCGAAGCGTGCAATCGGGGTGCACCAAACATGTGCGAAAGCAATGTGGACGTCTATACACATTTTGCAGCGATCATATCTGATAGCAGCAAAAAATCTGTCTCCATTCTATAGTTTGAATATTCGATTCCCAAATGTGATTATCTACTTCATTGGCTGGATTAAAAAATTTAAATCTTCGTTCGACAAGATTTCTATTTGGCGAAAAATTAATTCCTGTATGGGTTGTGAATTCCGATTTTCTGTAGTCACTATTTGTAACCCGGTCGATGAAATCCGATGGCTTTTCTTGTCGTCAACCAACGCCAAGGTGTCCCTGTACAACTGGCGCTATCTAATCTGAGAAACAGCGTACTCAGCACGTCTAGAACGTTATTATGAGAATCAAGCGATTACTCAAGATTTTCAGCATTTGTGTCACCATTTTTTATTTTTGCATTTTTGGCAAACCTTATAAGCTGTGCAAGTTTTCCGTCGCGTCGCACATATACATGCGCACATTTTGTTTGTACAAATCCGCCTGAGATCTAGAGGCAGGCTGTGTACCAATGAGCATAACGAAGCACCTTTTCCGCAATCCCCACCAAATGCGAAATAGCTTGATCCGAAGTTAAATGAAGTTTCCGTTTACATTAATTTCATTTACAAATTTTATTTATGCACTAATATTTTAAACACCATTTAACAAGAAAGCAATTTTCTATGTTTCATGGCAATCATGGCATGTTATCATGGCAGATACCCAAGAACAAAAACATGATTTTGTGATTCTTTATTGTGATAGATCATAATATAAAAATTCGATTATTTTAAAGGCCGACAGGTAATGTGATCCTTGAGGCGTGTGGTCTCAGGAATATTCGCGGGTGTGTCTGATAGTTAACAATGTAGGCAAAATCTTCATGAAACACTTTAACTTGCATAGACTGCTTAATGCTGATTCTTCAGCTGAAGGTTTCAACAGGAGATTTGACCTATATTTTCAGTGGCACACTTTCAGCGCATACTCGATGCTTCACATCCGATATTGCTGTGAAAGCCCACACGAAAAATAAATAATAAATAGTCCTTCTCCGAATATTAAATATTTCTACAATACCTACAAGACTGGCATTGATATCAAACTACTGTCGGTTACGTCATCAAATAGGGGCTCCACCGATCCCGAGTTCGGTTCCCGGCCACGGACTTTTGTTCACTCAATTTCAAAGTGCTGGTGATAATGTCTGAAATCATTATCGTGTTGCGAATTAGCATAAGCACTTAATTTATCATAGAAAAAAAAATGCAAATTTGAATTCCACGTTGTGTAATAGGTTACGATGCCATGTATCCATAAGCGGTTCGGTAGTGTTGGTGTTGCTGGCTAAACCAAGTCGAACACTTGAAGCAGGAACAAATCCTCGCAACAATATGCGACTTTCGGTATCAGTTTCCGCGAACCAGACATGTCAAGATCGTGACTACCGATGAGAAGAACCACATGGAGTTGTGTGGATTTGTTCCTGTTCAGAGTGTGTCTCTGTGCAGCAACTCCATCGCTGAAAACGCCTATTTGTAGCAAATTTTGCCCCTCACTCTCTCTCTCTTCTCAAAATGGCAAGTGGCAGCGCGTTTCTAATAATAAGCCCGTTGTGCGTTCTGGCGTAGAAGCTGGTTGCTTCTGTATGTCAGCGATAAGCGCTCGGCTGGAGCGAGCGAGTCTTTGGTTTTCCGACTCTTCGATAAGGCGTCAGTGAAGGAGGAAAAATAGGGACGGTTGAAGATATGAACGAACTGGTTCCAGCATTAGGACATGGTAATATCGGTGCCCTTGAATCGTGTTTCGGGATGCAGACGACCATCTTGGATAGTCACTCGCCTCAATCACTCGGTCCCGGGTTCGATTCCCGGCGCGGGCTCTCGAAAATTTCGATCCCGGGGTACTGGTTGTTCCCCCTAGCACAGTGCCTAAGCACCATGAGGGGGATGTAACGCCTGTAGTGCGGTTGACTACAGTTGATTAGAATAAAAATAATAAAAAAGACTCGGATCAAATTTAAAATTCGAATAATGGACGCAAAATGTTTATTCTCACCTGAAAAATGGCATTTTGTCATAATAAATTTGTCACGAAAATGTAATAGATTTTAAACTTCTGGATCCAGCATACAAATCTTATATGACAAAATTTCAATGATCGATGGTCTAATAATTGAATATCATTCTAAATGAGAGCCATTAAAATTTGGGTTTTCTGAAATTGTCAAAGTAGTTTCATATCGCGTTTTTTGTGTCAAGGTTATTGGTTCGTGAAGATTATCCAAGATGGTTATCCTTTCTCCGAAATTACCCAACGCGCGATAAGCGTTGGATACGAGACACCATTCGCTTTCGGTGTAAGAGGAAAGTCAACTCTTGTCATTGGATTGCAACGAAAGGGATAAATTCCCTCACACAAGGGATAAATTCCCTCACACACCCCTCTCCCCAAAAAAATTATGCGCATCAGGCTCGTCTGAGCAATTGCGCATTCGTGATACGCTCGTTTGACGTTCAGCCATTGGGTGTGGGGCTAGAATCATTCAGTCTTGAAATGTTTTTCAGTAGCGCACCATATGTCTACGTTCAGCGCCATCAAAATTGATAACCGGTTGTTTTAATTGCCGATCCTTGTCGCGCCGGTTACTTCCGCCCGAAAAAATTTCCACATTTCTTTTTTTCCCCCTCCTCCCGAAATTCTTTTATTGCTCTTTAACGATTTTCAATAATAAAACAAGATAAGATATCGTTTAATAACCGCAGGGCAATTGGCAAATCGCCTTTGCAAAACGGTCGATACGCGAGCACCCATTCGTGGTGGAAACCACGCTGTCCAGACAATGCTATCATCCTAACTCGATTTCAGACCTGACGCGCCCCATTGCAACAGCAGTCGCGGTGAACTACCCTCCATCGCTAGACGGCACCACCGTCTATGGCGGTTACCATACACTGTGAGGGGACGCCTATTTTTCAATTTGTCATTGGCCGAGGACGGCTATGTCTTGACTGCTCTACGATGTTGGGCAAGTGTGTATCTGATGTAGCGCACGCAAAGGGGAGTGAACTCTACCGACAGGAATGGCCCAATATGGCATATGGCCCCGGAAATTTTATGACGACCAATTTTCGTCTGTGGTAGGATAATAATTGTAATCGTGTGCCACAAAATAACCAATTTGGCAGATGCTAATCTTTAATTACAGTTATTTTGTAGTGAGCTAAATAAAAAAAAAAGCTGCAAAAGCGATTCTTTTTGCTATCTGATTTCTTTTTTCTTTACGTAGCATGACTTTCATTTATACTTTAGCATTCAACTTTGCAAACCGGTCCCACATTCGCTTTTTAGGAATTCCTTTTTTGTAATATGAAATAGCAATACATCATGAGAACATCGTCAATTGGCAACGATAATAATGCTGTTAATAAAATAATAGCTGTTGCTTGCTGAATTTCTGTGTACTATTTTTAAATCTATCAACGACATCATTGGAGGAATCCTCTTACCTTGATGACCACATGTCTTCCTGAAACTCCCGCCTTAATTGACATTTATCGCGGATTTTTAATCAAATTTTATGTACACTGTAACTCGGGAATAAGCCGAAGCTTGATTTTCAAATATGTTTACTCGTGGTCTCATGAGAATAAATGAGACATCATTTCCAGAAACGCAGTTTCGGTTTCTTTTTTCGGTCGCGACTGTATACAAACTGCAATCGTCTCGCCGGTGTTAATGTTTGATGAAGAGTCGAGTAAGAGGGAAGGAAGGGGTTAGTTTCATTGGTCTTTTGACCACTTGGAAGGAGTCTGATGGTTAGGTTGCCTCCATCTATAGCATCGACCTGTGGCCAAGGGTACCGCTATTTTTGTCGTTGGGTTGTAATAGCGGCGGCTTTGGTCGTGTCGTCTGAAGAACCAGAGAGATCTTAACATCTTTATTAACCACCGAATCGATGCAGTCGCATTCGCGGCTGAGAAGGTGCATGAAGACCAAGATCGGTACTATCTTGGTCTTCATTTAGCCAACAATGTACGGGAAAAATTTCCGTATCATCTTTCGCATCACAAGGAAACGCCTTCTCGACTCTGTCTCACCTAACCCAAACCAATCACCATCCTTTAGCAGCCTAACAATCCTCTTAACAATCCTCAACCCTGCTTTCAATTGTCTAGTCTTGGAAGCAATTTAGCAGGAAAGCCGTCTGTTTACAAGCTAAGTTATTTATCTGTCAGGAAAAATCGTCTGACGGGATAACATGGTGTACCATCACGTTTGACGAAAAGTACAACATTTTTCATTCGCGAAAATACGTAAAAGAACATTCGTGAGTAATACTGTTGGGGGGAAAACTACATTATGTTTGATGTTCTCTTCTCGTTCATCGTACTATCATTAGATGACGCATTTTCCGTCATATATGACATGGGTTATTGCTGCACATTAGTTCACATAGAATCACCAAACGTCAGGAGGCACCACAAATAACGCTGCAGACAACTAATACATGTATTAATTTTATCAGTAAGAGCTCATTTTTTCAATTAAATATGGTATCTCATCACATCTAAGGTTTGCATTGCCGATTAACTGTGTAACCAGCTGATTTGTATGAGTGCCACCTAGCGACCAACTGCGTAAATAATTTGTTATGTCCAGGCGAAGTCGCTGAAATGGAGAACGATTAAATTTGTCAACATGTTTGTTTCATTGTCTTGTGGGTTGGTGGCGATTGATTGTCTTTGAAGGACTCAAGACTAAGACTCAAGGCGTCATGAACTCCACCTGGCGAGCATCCTACACCAGGGATAAATTTGCCATACTCGATCTGTATTATTCTGGGAAAGGCGAGTAGAAAACAAGTAAGTGTATAAACGGATGATGGGGATGGGGAGACATAATTTTAATCTCAATAGAACGCTAATTTTGCAAAGAGCGCGTTGTTTTCCGAGGTTTCCAATTTTCCTTCCCAGCTATAACGTAACAAAAGACAGTTGCCTGTCTTAATTGCGCGCGTCTAATTTCGCTAAAACAACAGGCCAAGTATTGTCTCCATAATGCAATTAGAGTTTGGGGCGGGTCATGGACGAATGAATGGCTTGAAGGAGGGGGCGAGGGATTGAACCCTCTTAGAGAAGACTGCTACGTGTCTTGGTATGCGCTGTGGTCTCCAAGAATTAGCTCTATCTCATATCTGGTGAAGAGTTCTACCATGGTTGGGTTGTGAAGGAGACAATATTTTTGAGGACGACGAATGTGAAGAATGAAATTTTCGCTTATGTTTGTATCACGTATGGCTATTATCAATATCAGCGGTTTCAGAACTTCCGAACGCAAGGTCGATAAAATACGAACGGACATCAATGTTATGCGACATTTTTCATTCCTATTTTGCAAGATGGCGCTGCCGTCAACACCAACACTTGCCAACACAATTGTCGCAGTTAGTGCCACTTGACCAACAATTTCCATTTGACTAGAAGCTGATCAGATGACTAACTTACTGTCATATGGCTGGTTGGTGATCAGATAATCAACTTATTGCCAGTTGGTTGAAAGATCATCCTATAACCAATTTGTTGACGATGGAAAGTCGCCAGATGACTGACCTACTGTCAATTGACTGAAATATTTTACCAATTTGTTGCCAATTGATCAGTTGAAAAACTTACTGCCAATTGACTGAAAGGTGGTCAGTTGACAAACGTACTGCTGCGGAAGGTCACCAGAAGGTCACCTACCGCCGAATGTCTGGAAGATCATCAGATGACCTATTTGCCGCCAATTGGCTGGAAAGTCACCACATGACCAGCCTACCGCCGAATGTCTGGAAAATCATAAGATGACCTATTTGCCGCCAATTGACTGGAAGATCATCAGATGGCCAATTTGCCATCACCAAGAAGGTCACCAAATGCCACCAAATACGTTGCTGCAAAATAAATTCAAACAAAAACGAGTAGTTCGTTAATTATTTCATTTTTCCTCCCAGCTACGATGAACTTTGCGTCACTTTTGGCATGAAGATTCGTGAAATGTTTCCAGATATTCAACCAAAAGGGCCACGATACGAAAGTACGAAAAACAGCCGGTAGGATCGCTCTGCGGTCTTCACAAAACTGTACTAGTACGCTGACGTTGTTACAACACGGTACTATGACGTGACAGCGCAACCCGTGTCGTGTCGCGGAAACAGAGTATATATATACATCATCAAGCAGAGATTGTCAAATTCTCAAATTCGTTTCAATAGAACACGGCTATTAAACCGAAAAACCATTCATTCCACAGACATTTCCTCACCGCATTGCCTGACAACAACAGAACGTCGACTCTGACGATAAAAAATATTTATTTATTAGACAGACGATGTTCGGGTGCGACGAAATAAATGAAATTTCCGTCAGTGTTACTTGTGTCGCAGACAGACCTTTCTCTCTCTCGCTCTCTCGCCGCAACCTTTGGACCGCATCCTCCGTCCTATTTCTGTGTCCCGTCAAGACAGGCGTGTTGTTTGTTGCATTGTTTCTCGTGATAGACGTCACAGCTTTTCTGTACGCCTATTATGGAAACGTCAGCGTGACGTGAGCGCCCCCGCCATTTCACTCTTTCGGTCGCCCGCTCGCTCGCTAACCGAGTTTGGTCTTGATGGAGCCGCCTGGTTTTAATTAGACCCGGTATTAAATTGTTGCACTTTTATTGCATGTACCCTCGTGACTTGTCAAAGTATCTCCTGCCCTTCTGACTGCCATTGTTTGGGTTCAGACACTGCTAAGCATCGTGCGAATATAGGTACTTGACGCGGTGTCTAGGGTTCAAATCGTTATATTGTATTGCGTCATTGTATTTTTTGAAATGCGTGGTCAAGCGCAAAATGTGTTACCGCTTAACTTTTTGAAATTTCACATTTTTCTCAAAAGTTCATAAGGGTTGTTCAAATCCAGTTGAAACTTGAACCAGTAGTAACTTGAACTGAAATGTACACTATTATTTTAATTAGAACTGGTAATTGCGAAAAATATAGAGTTTCGTGCAGATCTAATTAAAATAATAGTAAAATATTATTATAAAAGCGAGCTCGCCACTTGGTTCCTCTCCTTCGTTCGGCCTGTCCCGAATTCATCATTTAATATATATATCTCATTGAGACGTCCTAACAAACTCTTGTTCGTCTTTTTTCGTCCGGCCTGTCCCGGGCACAACCCCCATTTTTATTGTTGAACTGTGTTTTGTTATATAAGATTGCAGTGAGAGATATCAAAGATATCAAAATCGTCTACTTGGCTAATTACGGCAGTAAATGTTTATTGGGAGCAAAGAGGCGAGGGAGGTGGGGCAAAGAGAGAACCCCCGTCTTAATTTTTCACCTGCCGGGGCTGCTAATATCTTCCATTTTACTGGCGCTATGGTTGAGCATACAGTAAAAATGTGGTAATTCCGAGTAGGTTTAATGCGAATTTGTGACGCCGTTTGCCGGGTTCATTACTCGTGTTAAAGCAAGCATAAAAATTGCATAACTGCTGTAGCGGTTGGTGATGGTGGTGGTGGCACGAGTGAAAAAACCACCGGCTCTTATTAATTTTATAGTGCGTTTAGTTGTCGTTGGGCTCGTGTGGATGTTCACAATCACACAGAGAAAGAGAGTTAGTTCGTCGAGAAAACTTGTTTTGGCAAATTAAAACCCGGCGCGGTTAATTGACGACAAGGAAATATTTAAATCCGTGACCTAAGAAACTACAAGGAGACCCTATCCAGAATGTTCAATCGAGAACGATTCATTTTCTGGTTACCACCAAATTCCACCAACTCAATTTCGTTATTAAAATTAGCTGTTTAGCGTTTGATGCACCACCAATGCCGTATTCTACTTTTTATAAATGAATTTCTTTGATCGATTAATAAATTGATTGTTCATCAATTGATTGTTCTAAAGCTGCAGCGACACAGCTGATTCGCTGGATCACCACCAGAATGCAGCAACGGCTATGGTCTTTTTTATGTGATCCCTAAAAGGAGCACTAAAAATAATATCATGTATTTGGTGTTGCTATCTTGCTATCTTCAAGTCTGTCAGTTTTGAATATGAAATATCAGGTAGGTGTCACTCTGATAGTTAACTCATTTCCTATCTGCTATATTTGCAAACTGGGCCATTTTATTCTGAAAGAACTGTGACTAAAACGCACTTTGATGTTTCGAAACTGGCTTTTCGCTGAAAGGGTTGACGAATAAGATTAGCGAAATAAATTAGAATTTTGAGACTTTTATTTTCTTCCTAGAAATTTGGTAAGCGTGAAACAGTTTCAGAGTTTCTAGAAACGAGACTTACCTTTTTAGATCCATTTTTTATATCTACATTAGTTCTTTTTTTTGGTGTCAGCCACTGTAGTGCACTCCAGGAGATTCCGTGCCCCACCTTGATGCTTGGGTCATGCACATTTTTGCGAGTACTTCAGGACCATATAAATAAGAGCCCTCGCCGGGAATCGGACCCGGGACCGTCGAACCACAGTCGGTCGCTAGACCCGACTGGGCTTCGACGAGATTTTGTTCAGTTAACCGAGTTTGTGGTTTAAAAAACTCTATGCAATTTCATTCGCAGAAAATTTTATATTGTAACCCATTTATAAGAGCAAAATATTTTTCGCACTTCGATTCGAGGCACTAAAAAAACGTTGTACATCCTTATAACGACAGCAATTTGTTCGTACAGAATTACATTTTTTCCAGTTAATAATTTTCGAACCGACAGCCTCGGTTGATTTTCTAGGAAATCGACTGCTGATTTCGGAATCTGACGCCTCACGATATTTAGTTTGGCTTAGTGGCAGGGAATTTATTTCAACCGAATAATTTTGAGTCTTCAACCGAGACAGTAAATCAATGCAAATAATTGTCACTTCTTGGAACGAATTTTTGTTTCGAGGAAGAACGAAAAATAAAACGATTTATTGCCCGCTGTTCCCAAATAAAACTGACTGATATCGAGACCGTAACAAATAACGTCACGATTGCTATGTGATTGAGGTGACATTAAATGACACAGGTTGGTGGTCCCACTAATGTGAATTCGGAAGACGATTTAGTGACCAAAAAGTCATAGGCGTTAATATGCCTAATATGAGAATTAATATTCTAATAATAAGAGTTAATATGAGATGGAAAATGCGGATATTCGAACACAACTATGCACGACACGAGATCATTCAGTACGCGAATAAACTAATCTCCGGGAATCCATCGGTTCAGAATAGCCACTTTTATTTGTGGAGTCCCGCTATAAGCTCATACATGAATTATTTTCCGAGAAATTGTTCCGCTATCGTTCGTGCCCGATCCTTGGGATTGAACCCGAAATCAATAAAGAAAACAAAAAGTGCAAAAGAGGGACGCGAGAAGAGAAAGGAGAATAGCTTGGAAGAGTCGTCGACTGTCTCTATCACCCCTTTGGCTCCATCGTCATTCCACGATTTATGTTTCGAAGAAAGAGAGAAGGCTCCTCTGATGCGGCATGCGCTTATATTGAATAGCTATATCTTATGTCATTTTCTTCTTTATGAGGGAGGCTCGTTGGTTACTGTTAGCGGGCGGTTCGATAAGATTGGATCGATTTTGACTCACCATTACGATTAGGGCAACTTGAAAAGTGAAACAATATCGAACCCAAAAATCACTGTACAAAAATAGACCTTTGTTACTCAAAGAACTTCGTTACATTCAAGTTACAATAAATACAAATCCGTACAAGTACAGGTACTCGTTTTCCGAAAAACAATTCGAGCGAGGACATTTTGTAAACTGTTATACAAGGTTAACCCGGTTAGATTTGTTGATCATTAATTAAAATATTTTGATGTTGCATCAATCTTTGACACTGCTTAATTAAAATTTGAATAAATCTAATAAGGTCCACTATCTAAACTGGAAGTTCTTCAATCAGTTGGTTTAGACTGACTGTGGCTCGGCGATCCCAGGTTCGATTCCCGGCACGTAACGCCTGTAGTGCGGTTGATTACAGTTGATTGGTTTAAAAAAATCAGAGGTTGCCCCTGACTGTTCTATTTGATTGCCCCCTGCGTGTCGACACTGTAATATTATCAAAGCATTGCAGCAAAGCACACACTTTTAAACATGGTCAGATGGTCTCGAGCTCTCAAGTTCTCCAACTCATTGATCAAACACTGAAAGATGCCCCACATAAGGTGATTTATTCAATTCTTAATGGTCTAAGTAAAGGGTGGGCATGTAGAGAACGTCTGCCGTATTGAAAATGAAATATGTTTTATCTTTTAAGTTGGTATTACTTAGGGAATGTCAACTCGGTAATGTCCGGCTCTGTTGACTTTCTTGGTTTCGCTCTCGTTGGCGAAGAAAATATTTGCAGATGCATTCATATTTATTCAAAACACGAACTAGCATGTCGAGTTTGTTGTGCTGAATGCGAAACGCTGATGTAATACAAATATAGGCAATTGTACCCGAGCATCGAATTCGGCCTTAAAATTGTAACCGAGCAAAAAATATTCTATATCCAGGTCGGCGTGTTTACAACCAAGTATGGAATAGGCTACTTCAACGAGCTGGTTGGGTAGAATGCGTAAGTAGTAGGCAGAGCCGTGGACATTCAACGTGGCGACTATTTTCTTGTAAAATTCGATGTTTTTCTGTTAGTTCGCCAGCTGTCGGCAACTCTGTCGTCGAATATAATAACTATTCGATTGGAAAATAACTGTCCCGATTAGGAATATGTCACACATTTGTAGCATGTAAAAAATGTCTGCTGCTCGTGTCATCTAAGTCTCTATTTCTTTGAGTTCGGTGTCTTCTGGCGTTTACTGTTATGTTATTTTTACCTGTCTTCCTCGCGAATTTATTACCCCAGTTTCAATTTTAGGTCGCTGTCGAGACCGATCGTCCTATTATGGCGGCAATATCATTGCCATTCTGCCGCGAAAACTGTGAGATTGCAACTCTAGAACTGGGGAAGTAAAAACTTCCAATGAATTTCAATTTGCGCTGATGGTGCCACCCCAATCCAATGAACACTCCTGTACTGTATTCGTGTTCTTCATTCTCATAAGCAATTGAGTGGAGGCGACCCTTTTGTATTTTTATTCCAAATATTTCTGTACCAACCGAGATGAAAGAAAAAGGTCGCTCAGTTTCGAGAACTAGTATTATTATTATAATGTTAGCGCAATATTCATATGCACAAACTCTGGGTATGCAAGTATAAGTCATGAATAAAGAATGGTCAAGATTAAAGAAAACTACTTTCATTCGCAATCTCATGGACTTTTAACAGTACGAATATATGGAAAATAAAATATTCCGTATGAACTATTGTTCCTTTTTTGTTAAATGTTTAAGAAATGCACAGCAGCTATAATTTATTATTTATAGGAAGCGTTCTAATTTGTCATATACAGCGTTCTACAACAGTTTGAAAAAACAAAAATGTATTTCACGTTATTTAGTACATAAAAAGAACATTATTCTTAAGGAGACTTTTGAGACATCCGGATGATATTGTCAAATTTAAATGATTATGTAAAATAATCTGCATGTACCAATTGGGGAATACTTTATTGATTGAAGCAGTTCGTGAATCTTATATATGAATCTCCAGATCTCTAGATAGCGCCTAATTCTCCTATATTGTAGTTCCGTTTCTTTCTCGTTCTAAGAATCTGATTCTTATCTTCCGTGGACACGAGTTTCATCCACATCTCCTGAATGATGTCAGCCGAAATAGCGTCTGTGTTTCGTTCTTAAGGCGAAGCACTCTGAACGCGACAAGTCAATGTCAGTGTGGCCAACTAACCTGTCCGTTCCTGAACCCAATTCTAAATGGCGCTCGTTCACCAGAGCCAGAAATAGCATACGTCTTGTGGTTTCATTCAATGCACACGTTCGAAATCAGAGAGTGTTTAGTGTGGATCAGGCGCGCTGCCAATGAATTTCCAAAATACCGTTATCGCTGGATGGAGGGAGGGGGTGGAGGCGCAAGGAGGTAGGGGGTGGAGGCGCAAGGAGGTAGGGGGCGGAGGGAGATGAGCTGCCAAGACGAGGGTGGGATGAGCGAAAAAGCACTATATGTATGTCGTTGCCTATTTTCGAAAAAAAATTCATATTCCGATCACGTACCGAGTGCGCAAGCACAATAGTGGCAATAATATACTCCAATCGTTTCCGATTTGGCGAACGACGCTAGCGCCACTGGCGGAGAATGGCGAGCTCACGTTGATGAACGGTTCGCCAACCTGCTATGCTAATCTGCTCGTGAAAAACTCAAATCCTGTTTTTTAATTATCTTAATGCAAAAAATGCAGTCAAATTCGATACGTCAGAATCTGATTCTATAAAGAAAACGGTTATGGGGAAAATGAGAGGTGTCGTTAAGATGTCACGTTCGACATTGGCTTTTGGGCGATTTGTGGTGACGTTTGTGGTCAACTCGATGTTTCTGGCTCGCGATTAGACGGTAAATAAACAGAGCACGAATTCAAAACATAGTTTTGAATTATTTAGAAAACATCTTTGCCTCGTACCGTACCGCCGCCCCCGTCGCCGCCGCTCCTGCCGCTGCGCCTTTACCGAATGTGGTCCCGATGCTTGCTCATGCTTCTTAACTTGCAGATATTTCGGAATAACGTATAATATGATAAATTTCTAGAAATTGGAACGCCCTCCAGCGCTTTTTCCTTATTTATGCATGACTTTCGTGCGTTGCTGCAGGAAGGAAAAGCGAGGGCATCCCTGACGAGCGTCTTGTTCTTGAAGAAACGAGGGCATAAAGTTGGGGGCGGAGGGCTGCAATCCAGGTGACGTCAATAGTCTGCTAGACCACCATAACTGTTAGGAAAATCTTTAACATGTCGAAGTAACTTTAATTAACAATCCCCATTACTCTCTCTCTAGTACACACATAAATTAATTTTTATTGAATCATCTTTGTTTCGTCACTTTGCTTTTGCCCAACTCCACGTAATACTCAAAATATTTTTTTCCTTCAAGATTATCCTAATGACAGAATTGAATAACTTCATTAATATTTAATTTTTAGCGCATACCACGGTTAATTAGAGTAAATACAGACAGTATTCATTTTTAGTGACACAACACAGAAGATCGTAATTTTAAGTCAAGATATTTTATTAATCATCTCATAATAAAATTGTTTTCAAATAATTCAAAAATGAATTTGCTGGCGGTGGTTCTACAATATATTGGCCCTAGGATATATGATCTACTGCACACCGTATTTAATGATTAGTACAGCGAAATTCCTTATTTTTTCCCAATACCAAGCTTGAGCGATTCTACACAGGCCAGACGTATTTTACGTTCTCAAACCCTGAGGGGTTGCGTTGAGGGGAAGAGAGGGGAAGTGATGGTTGAATTCTCATGGAGGTTGGAAAACCATTAGCAAAAAAATAACTTTTTTTTTTTTGGAATTGAAGCTTCGGAAATATTTACCAATTATGAGTTGATATCGTTTCGCCTGCGCATCTATTGCGCATAAAATAAACATTTCGATTGTTGTTACAGCTTCCTGCGTTTTTCGTGACATATCCTTCGCGTTCCAATTTGGTCATAAGGGATGACGGTTTTCGATTTGGGAATCAAAGCTTAGGGCAGCTTGCTTTCCACGTTTGACTTTGAGTATTTTATATTTTTTGTTATTATTACAATTTCAACGTGGGTTTTCCTGCGCTAGTCCAAATTTGAGTACATCTGTACTACTCGTGCTTCGAAGCTTCTTGCCAGTTAAATTTCAATTTTGTCGTTTGCATGTTTTTTTATTTATTCGGTTACAATCTTATTCCCGGTCGCATTTTCTTTTCGCCTTCCTTCCCCTTTTCCTCATCGCATGCATAATCTTATCCGCCGTCCAATTCCAATCATGTTGCGTTTGATCTAATCTATTTGATTTTGTCGGTTCGTTCCCTAAAAGCAATCCTTGTAGTCACCCGAGCATGGAGAGACTCCGATCAATTTATTAATAATGGGTAAAAAATATTCATGCATTTATTCGCTGGCGACGGTTGCTAGTTTGATCAGGAAAACTGCAAATAACTGCGAAAATAAAGAAGCCGAGGCGGTGGGGCATCAAGCGCGTCACCGCAAAAACATCTACCGCGTTACTATTCTTTTTAGCTATCACCTGATGACGATTCGCTATAGAACAATCACCACAATATTTGATTCTAATTGTCGCCGCTGGGAGCGCTTCATCACAGCTTCATCGCTATAGGACACACAGGCTTTGATGCAGGTAGCGCTAATCGTATTTATTACACATACTTTCTACTTTTGAACATTTAAAAAATACTAATTCAATATTCTTTTAGCAATTAATAATTACGAATGCAGTGTTTAACGTTACATCTAATGTTTTAAGACAGCATTTAGAACAAAAAATTAATATGCTTTCCTTCACGAAGACTAGGCATGAATAATTTATTAAATTATGTGGTTACAAATAAATTTCATTTCCCAATATTATTACTGCGACATTTAGATTCCAATTTAGGTGAAATTGAAACTTTCTGATTTAAAAAGATTCAGTCGATAATAGAATTTATTTTCCATGACGCAAGATATCCATTCCTTGGGTTCGTTATCTCCCTCCGGTGTTAATTGGATTGCGGTTGTCAAACGAGAGCATGAAGTAAATTGTGAGTCAAATTCCCTTATACTCTGTACGCAATTAATGACTGATTTTCTTTGTGTTATTCAGTGTTTTTCTCTTGAGCTATTTGTTAAGGAGGTTGACCGGCGTTACCGCCCTAAACCCTCCTCCCCCAGGAGGCGACATAGTAATTTTGCCTAGCCTAAACCTAGGTATGGATCTATTACGCGTTCCCGAAATCGTCTCGGGAACCTCGGCTTTACTTCTATTCCGAAGGAAGGCGCGCGTATGGAATTTCACTCGGCCGAAAAATTTCGAAGACCTCTGACAGGAATTGAACCCCCGCTAACCACTATCCCACACGATACTCCTAGGTTCGAGACCCCCTACGATCTTTAATTCGCGCCACACGCGTTCATGTGAACAGATCGTGTAAGACGTCTCATCGGCAGCTGCGTACCTATAAAGTAATAAGTCTGGTGATCTGTTGCCTATACTATGAAAATCGATAATTTCGTTGTTGGTGCTGTCAAAGATGAGAGTCAAAAAACCAGTTAAGGGTATGTATAGGGGTCTGTGCCGCCAAAGGAAGGGGAAATTGTGAAAGCGGCGGCATTGGCGTGTTGGAATAACGACAGACAGCCCCCACTACGGCGCGCAAGTAAATTGAACTTAAATTTCATTAGGACCACGCAAATTTGTTTAGCGCCAGATCTAGAGGCGGCCATCAAGTGACGCGCCTCATTGCCTAGATTGCAACTCTCGCTTCGCGAAAGGTCAAGCGCTATTCCCAAATTACCTTTGGTGTTCGGTAATCGACGATTTTTGTCGGCTATAGAACACATGGGCGCCTAGCGGCCGTTGAGAGCACTTGTGAGAAGGAGCTTAGAAATTCCCCTCGTATTCATTTCGAGCCTTTATTCATTCCATGAACGCTTTACGAGTTTATATTACGACTTGCTTCTAATGTTCTGCGCCTATGTAAGCGCTTTAAATGCAGCTTTTAAAAATCATAATTTAATAAAAATGACGGTTGTTCGCGAATTTCAAAATTAAGAATGATGGTGATCATATAATATAACGAATATGTGAGAGCAACAATGAGATACAGGGGCTGCAATATTTTTCAAACCAAATTTCTCAATTGTTTTGTATCCATTGTCAATATTTATGCCAACCACAAATCGATATCAATAGTATAAAGTTTGATATAATTTTCGTTTTTAGAGAGTGGTTAAAATTCTAAAGTTGGACTGTGGTTTGTGAACTAAATGTAGTTTCATTTACGGGACATTAATTATGCTGGATGGGGATATTATAGAAGGTGTTCTCTCCCCTGGAGGGCGGAGGACCCACACATTGTCACGTAAGCTCGTTGCCAACAGTCATGTTAGCTTGCGTTCTCGGTAATTGTCCGCCTTTTGTTTGCTGTAATTCGCTGGCATCTGTAAATATGTGGAAGGTGCTTTCTGTCATTTTAAAGAATTCATTCTATTTTTCCTGCGTGGCGTGTGTTTGTGCCCAATGACAGGCTATTCTCCATTGTATCCTTTACGAATGTCATCACGCCCCTTAGAAGAATATTTGCCCGCCGTGGAGTGACAGTTGTCACAAAATAATCTTGTAATGGCAGTCACCGAAAAACTAATATCGACCTTAAACCGACATACTGTTTATATGACACGTGTGACATTTAGGAGCGACATTCTGAGTCACAAAAAATTAGAATTACATTAATTAAATTCGTGCTATAAAGGTTTTGATTCTTATTGCGCTAATTTTGTTTCAAAAATAATAATTATCTCGTGGGACGGGACCATCTACAGTATGTATCATCTTTCAAGTAGAAGAACCATGTTCATTCTTCCGAAACTGGGACTTCACTTCCTAATTGGAAAGCCGGTGGAAACTTTTAGCACCCCTATGAAATCCTCTATTGAATCTATTATGAAATCTTTGACGTATGTTATTATAGCTCAATCTATACAGTACTCGAACATTCGTGATGCTCGGATAAAGTATTGACCTATAGTATAGAAGTGATTTCTCTTATTCGAATGTTTATAGGATCTTATTAGCGTCTAACAAAAACGGACGAACTGTTTTAAATATATATTTTTTGTTCCGTGTCTTTTGCTTAGCCAGGTGTAGAGGGACACCAACAACTCGCATTGTATACAACAAAACATGAGAAATAATTGTTGATTATTGTTTTCTGACATTTTCGAACGACCCTTGCGGTTGTTTCATTGTTCAGCATCTGTTCATGGCGCGCGCACTTTTATGTAGCATGGAATTGTTTCGGTCACATCCACCCTTATAATACGTGCCCGATGTGACTGGGATGTCCTCGACTATGTGAGAGAGAGAACGGATTTCCAGATTGTTGGACAGAAGGGGATGGTGTAGGGTTGGGTGTTTGTTGGGAGGGAGGAGGGTAAATGGGCGCCGAATGGCCTTGCCCCGGCGGTTGGCCCCAGCGCGCCATCAGCTCTATATCAAGGCGACATATTACCGCCACTAATCCCTGTTTCGAGAGTTCTCCATATTGCCACATAACACATTGGAAGAGGATTTCTGCCGCACTCGGTCCACGTGTTGTGTGTACATGTAGTGCTATGCGTGGTAATAATACGAACCGCAGGCGAGTCGGGTCACCCGGTCGGACAGCTCGCCCGCTCCGGAGTTGCGCCTTCCCGGCTCGCAATTGCTAACGAAAAGATACGTCAACACGTCAACTAGGGGATGTGTTGCAGCTGACCGGGAACACTGGGCGTAGGTGACCTTGCTTTCTCTGCTTTTGATGCGCTTGTAATTTACGTGAGTTGGTTTTATTCGCGCATTTCAGCGTTTCATCCCGACTGCGTGTTTCGCCTCATTGCTTAGACGCTCGTGTGGTTTCGGTACGCTACGGCCGATGATTGCCAACCTACACGGGGCAGCATATTGCTTGTGCTGAGCGCTAGGTTGCATCAGATTTCGATACAATTATTTTTTTAAAATACAGTTTCGCTTTCATTGGGAAGTAGCTTGATTATGAGCATAGTGCTAAGGCGAACACTGGAGGTCACAATTGAGGTCAAATGTCGCAGGACTGTCAAATTGATTCTGTTATTTTTATGAATAACAAAATATAAGTTTCTCGATTAAATAAATACTTCGTGTTTTCGTAAATGCTTCGCTAGTGAAAGGGGTTTTTTGATCGGGCATACCTGGCTGCAGCTAGTTTTGTGCTGACCCGCAAACACTCTCTCCATTTTCGCATTTTTATTATATGAGGGATTTGGGCGTTACATATTTCGGGGTTTCCGAAAGTAGGTTAGAACGCGCTCACAATACTCATTTGCATAGAATCCGTTGTGGTTTTCCGTTAGTGCGGTGAGATTCATTCGGGATGAACCCACTCCATACTGCGGACGTCATATTTGAATAACTGCAGTAGAAGTGTCTGGATCTGGTCAATATACCGCTATGCTTTCGTTCACGCCTCATATGTTCAAGCATGATGGTAATCCTCTACGAAAATTGACACTACCAGCACGGACAACCAATGTTTAGTGAAAACTATATTACAAATGTCTATTTGCAGCAAATACATGTGTTTTCTTAAGTGTCCCTGCACCCGAGAAAACGAGTCCTATGCTCTCTGTTCACGACTAATGAGAGCTTAGAGTTGTCGTTCTTGATCAATCAGTTGGTCCGTTTTCGAAAGTAACAGCACAATTGCAAGTTGTACCTGAAAAACTACGAAATGAGCGACATCTGGTGATAAAGCGCTGTGCCCATTCAGGTTCTCGTCTATTTAGGAGACATTTTCTCTGTTTTTAACTGATGAACCGATTCGGTCAAATGCATTCACATGTCAACACAATCCGGTAGAAAAATGTATCGGAAAAGGCGTATTGTCTGTGCCCTGAAATACGTCAAGGTATCTATCCTCAATTGTTTATTTCACTTTTGAAATGCTGCTCTTCGACTTTTGTCTTTCGTCGACGACGACGATGAATCCGCGCCCGAGAATTTATTGTCGAAAATTTTCGAAATCGCTTCCCGGTGAACGCACACCGACAATGAGGTGGAGCGATGGCGCCTCCATCGTTCAATGGCGGCATTAACTCGGGCGTCGGTTTCGTATTAAGCTGCTTAAATCGAGTCACGAACCAGGTGGGCGGGGGAACATACTTACAAATCACGAATCAATCGAACTATTGAAAGCGGGTTGTTAAGAGAAAACCATTGCGAGAATCCGATTTCAATTAATATATTTATTAAATGGCAAATCGCGTGCACGTAATGTTTAGTTTCTGGTGCGCTTACTTTGAAATATAAAGGAATGAATCGTAATAAATACTGAGTGTATTCACACATTATCGCGTAAGACGTCTCAGAATATTCATTGGAAAGGCGTTAATTTATACCTATATCGATTGTCTAAAAATAGTTTTGTAAATTGAGTTATTTAATTAAACAGTAGAGTCTTATTATTTTGGTGGAACATCTGCACCGATTTTTATCTCCAATCCAGCAACGAAGTAGATTAGGTCTTATCGGTTGTACAAACATAAATAAATGTTTAACGGATTTCATTGATTTAATGCGAATAGTTTAAAATATTTTGTTAAAGAGCACACTAGGAGTATCTGGTATTATTTTGTAGTCGTTCATTTTTTCTATCCCTAAACAAAAATATATTTTTATTTAATTAGACTTCCATTCAACGGTTACACCTCGTTGGTGCAGTTTGGATTTGTTCGACACGACCGAATGCAAATCCGACGATTTTCCAATGGTGGGAAACGGAAATGACTCTCCTGCATTTGAGAGCGTTTGGATTGAGCGTCGACACAATGAAGGCGAACTTCCGTAGCTCGATTTTCAACTAGGGTTGGTT
Organism: Mycogona germanica; assembly: GCA_034698785.1. Classification (NCBI taxonomy): domain Eukaryota; kingdom Metazoa; phylum Arthropoda; class Diplopoda; order Chordeumatida; family Chordeumatidae; genus Mycogona; species Mycogona germanica. The sequence goes on along the minus strand of JAQGBY010000471.1, from coordinate 17,838 downwards.
GTTCAGTGCGCCACCGACGAGGCTCCGCAAGCCGCTTCGCACCAGCCGCCTCTCTAACGCAATTAATTGTCGTTTTTCATATTTGTAATCTGCACAGCTTCCAGAATTCACTCCACTGTGCCACACTGTCTCATTATACGGTTGAGCGTGGAGCTCGATAATTGGCTGATACGAAATGACGCGATGGTTGTTGGCCAACTCGTGGGGTGGGGGGGGGAAGGGTCGATCGAAAAGTGGTCACAAATTTGAACCCACGGTGACCTAAATTTTCATCGTTTCGATATGGTTGGGTTGGAAGAAACCAGGATTTAATCCACTTCATGGCAAAAACAAAACTGGACGAGAAAGGATGGGTCGTGCGATTTGTCATTGCTAACGCGACCTCTGCCAATAAACTGTTTTCGCATTATCGGATTATGCCCTAGTTACACTGGCCAAACATGATTAATTCAAGCATACTCTTAGCTACTTAGCTCTTAACTACTTAGCAAGGTGCGTTTAGACATTGAACAGAATCGGCTCTTGCCGCTCGTCCGTGTTTCGACAAGAAATGACTAGGCGCTCTCGAATGGCGATTCGTCCATCTCAATTGTGCTTAAAGAGGGTGCGTTGAACTATTTGCATATTAATAAGTTCGACCGAGTGATTTGTATCGCTCGAGATGGACACTATCTCAAAAGACAATTTTTTGCAATCTCAAAGCAATTTTCAAATAATTTAAAGCATACTTTCAGTGTAACTTGGATATTAGTACGACCCCTCTATTTAAAAATACAGAGCAATCACGTAATACTCTGGTGTGAGGCGGGGAAGCATCGATCACAATTCAGTTCCCTTCCCTAAATCCATCCAAGGAGAATAACATAGTCATCTCCCCAGATGGCGAACGTTTCCATGGTTTACGGAGACACGAAAAATTGTGCACTTATTTTTTTTTATAAGTAGAACAAACGAATCGTAGGTTGTTATTGTTTGAACTATTTTGCGTGCAGTGGGGTTACGCCTTGCGGAGGGGGTCACAGAATCGAAAGATTGTTTTTCTTTAACAGAGCCACTGTTTAGTTGATGCTCTCGATACTGCTGCGAGCATCCATTTTTTTTTCTTTTGGTTGTTTTGAGTTGTCGCCGGTGGCGCCCTCCGGCGGCGCGACCCCACGAGTGCAAAAATAAGCACGGGTCTATTTGAATAAGGGTTGGATGTGGATTCGTTGACGTGTCGGGCCTCTGGCGTATTGCTTTTTCGTTTGTGTGTGTGTAGGTGAGTTGGGGGGCGGCACATATGGATGCGTCGCAGAATGCAAATCTCATATCCAGTTGTTTATTATTTTTATCATTTCAAAATCCGTTCCCGCGGTTAGTAGCGGGAGGATAAAGAAGAGACGAAGAAACTTGGAGTTAGAGACGTTTCTGTATTAAATGTCGTGAGTTCATACACCGTGTACTCCTGTACAATATGTATTGTCTCGTGTTTCTCAGTCGCGCAGTAAAAGAGAAAGAAACACCTTAATTCGACTTTCTCAGATAAAGGTTTCGTCTTAATTTATTTTTAAAAGACTGCACTTGGTATGCGTTAAGTCTTGAATATTGTTGACCTCTTAAGGTATTTTGCCCGGGACAGCGCCGAACGAGAAACGACGAACAGAGTCGGCAAGATAAAATAATATAATATACTCTGTTATTCAATAAGGATAAACTAACTGAGAAACCATTACAACTGTTCCTTATCGAATAATATAGAGTGTTTACTGATATTTTATTTAAGAGTTTCTCGCCGACCCTGTTTGTCTTTTTTCGTCCGGCGCTGTCCCGGGCACAACCCCCTTTTTTTATTATATTATATATATTCAAGACTTTTTCCTCATTTACTTTTGCTCTTAAAGTCTGTCTCCGAAGAAGCTGCTAAAAAAAATTAATCGATCAAATGCTACAACTTCTGTAAACCGTTGAGACATGCCATAACATGTCTTTACGGTGTATTGCTTGTACCTATTGGAGCCCAGATGGTAATTTTATTCCGTCTCCAACCGATATGGTTGACCACGACTACATTTAAAGGTAATTGTTTTAATCCGCTGTTTCTGCTTAATAATTGGCTGTTCTGTCGCTGATCGCTCGCGCATTTTCCTCAATGAATCACCATCCCCTTTCATCCTCCACCTACTCTCAATCTTTTTCGATTGTTTCATCGTATCGCTCGCTGTGCAGCTTGGTAACAGCCTTACATCTACTGTATCCACTCTATAGCTCATTACGATCAATTTATATGCGAATAGGATATATGGTGGAGGCGGTGGCGATGAGGAGACGGGGTGGGGAGGGGAAGGGGGAAGGGGGGAGGGGATAGTAAAACTGTCCTAATGATAATGGCGTCTGGAAAACCAGCCCCGATTTCGGTTTCAGAATAGATGTCCTCAGCGCTGAGATTTATCTCACGTGTGTTTTGTACGCGGTAAGGTTCGTTTCAACGAGCGAAAACGTATGCCGGATGTTTAGCGAAAGTGGCTATTAAACTTGAGGCGAACGTCTGCATTTCTTGTGAGTTTCTGGGGAAAACTGCACGATGCAACTTGATCCGTATTTGTTTGAGTAAGTGTGGCGTAATTGATTTTCGGGGATTTTTCAGACGACTCATTCTATTAAGTAGGGGTACGCTGTTCATGTTACTGGGTAGTGATAATTAATTGCTCATTAAATTGGTAATAATGTTTTCTAACTAAACTGTCATTGGAGATTGTGAGCTAGTAACTAAATAAGCGTGATCTGAAAAATTGTTTTGAAAAATGTTGTCGTCTGCGAAAAATGTTAAAGGTCAAAGGCATTTGAGATAAGTTCGGAAACCGCTGTTTGCGTCCACAAAAGTGTTAGATATATATATATATATATATGCCCGTAGTCCCCTGACAGCGTTCTTCGTGAGTGTACTGCGCCCATCGTTTTTGCTCCATATATGCGACGTGTGTGCTTGAATTTACAGCTAAAGATATTTATGAACGGAAACGAAGACGATGTCCGTTCGTAGTCGACTTGCAGGCGCGCAACTTTCCACTTCTTGTACTATAATCACATTTATTATTTTTGAAATGTTGCTAACATTTTCACATCCCCTATGTACAAAAAAATTTGATAACATTTAAACTTAATATATTTGTATTTTTAGGGACGCCAGGGGGGGGTATTGACTAAATAAAATAATTAAAGGCGATGCTGGGCTCATCCAAAAGAAATTGTCTTATTTTAATTGTCTCACGTTCGTCGCCAGTTCTTTTGGATGAGTCCAGCATCGCCTTTAATTATTTTGTTTATTTAAACTTAACATTACATTATTCTAGTTTATAGTTTAATGTTTAGTGGTTATGTGTCTAGTTTTGAAATTTGGTTTCTAAATAAGGCGTGCTTTGGTGATGATGACCAAGAGTGGCGCCGCCGGTGGTTTCTCATCTTTACCCCAAATAGATGTTTTCTTGGTACGCGTAATATGGTACGGTGGCAAAGCCGCGAGCTGCGAGCTCACTGAGGCTTTGATTTATTTATTATTTGCATCTGATGTGGAAAGCGTTTTGCATAATCCACGTGTCTGCCCCTCCAAGAATAACAGCAACACGTCCGTCCAAGATCACCATTTTTTCAACGCCTCTTAGTGAGATTCCCCCCGCTTCAGTCCACCTTGCCTCTGCTTGGTGTGCGCGACATTTAGTGTCGTCGGTCGACGCTAGGTGGCGCTACAGATCACGTGGTTGTACGAATATGGGAGAGCGTTCACGGTATTATTATTATTGCCCATTCGTTTGTATTACACATGCGGATTGAGTTACGAAGCCGCTTTTTGACTTGTCCGTGGCATCAGACAACATGAGCAAGCCGGAATAGATCAACTTTATCCTTTTGGTTAAAGATCTTGCGCAGCTGATCTTTTTCTAGCTGATTCGACGTCAAATGGAGTTGTGTCTGGTCAGCAACTCGTAAAAGGGTAATCCAATTTGTGCTCTGTTTTTGACGTAATTCAAAGAAGCCGTCTGCAATCGATCGTGAAACTTAAATAGGAAAGGAAACTTTTTCAACCGATAGTCGATCATTGCGTTTGCAAGTTTCGAAAATGAGATTCTTGGAGATGTTTAAAATTCGAAGAAAATGTGTTTCGTGAAAACAGAATCAAACTCAGATGAGGTGAAATTGTCTACGCAACACGACCTATTTTCAAATTGTAATTCAATCACGAATCAATCATTAGCTAAAACAGATTTGCAGCCTTTCTAGATAAACAAATCTGTCTTGGATCTGTTCGTGGTTGTAAGTAAAAGTGCAAAGAAAATTTATAATCTCGATAGGTGATGATAATGTCACCATTTTAATGTCCAGGTATGCGATACAGGTGCAATATATCTATTATAAATCGCCGAGTAACAATACTGTGCATGGAATTTGTAATAAAAATGTTCTCTAAAATTGAATAAATGATCAGAAGGTCGTTCAAAGTTTAGAGTTACGTCCAGATCAATAACATTATTTTAAATTAAAATTGGGATTAAGATCGACCTAAATATCGCCCATTTAAGCACTGTGTGAATGCGGCCCTCCCGATTCTGTAGGGTTGACCGTCGTGTTAACCAATATATACGAATCGTTGCCTTATGCAGTGTACAGTGGATTCGAATGGCAGAGGGAGCGATCCGTGATCTTCCTGATCACGTGATCCCCGGTTGAGGCACTGCCGACTCCGACGCCGAAAGTCTTCGCCGTGCGGCTCGATGCGACGGAACAAAAGGCACTAAAACTGTAAATGGCCAGTGGTCGCCCGTGTACAATTGCAGAGAAGTTAATAGGGATCGGGGGCTACATATAATACGAAAAGCGCCATCATTACGGCATCAGCCATTTTGGTTTTCCAGAGGCGGGGTGTGGAAGTGGACGAGGAGGAGGAGGAGGAGGAGGAGGAGGGAGGGAGGAAAGAATGGGTGGAAGTGGCCGGTCACAGTTAAAATGTCTTGGCCAATCAGTTCGTCCGACGGCACAGTGGTGACGTCACCGGTCTCGTGCGCCATCGTCAGAGAGCTCCTCTAAGTGGTTCACCTGGGACCATGCCCAGGGAACGGAGTTTGGTTGTGATTCGCTCAGTCTCGCCTATTTCATTCGTTTTGAACCACGAAATAATTTTTAATACATTTGATTTTTTTAAATATTTTTGTTGATAATTTGTTCGCAAATATTTCGTATTGTTGCGTTAGGTTGATTCGATTATTATGTTTTTGTTAATTGATGGTCGTTTATGGTTCCGAGCTAATTTTACCATTGATTGATGAAAATAGATTCTTTCTTTTTTCACTCAGCCCACAATATCGTAAATGATTTTTTAAACAGGCGCTGACTTGTTGGAGAAGTGGAGCGTGACGATTACTTCTTGCCCAGGGAGCATGACAATCTGACGACGGTCCTGGCCGCCACAACTTTAATAACTGGGCACCCGCTAGCTATAGCTGCCGAATAAAAACTAACGCAACGCCGCTCTTTAGAGGTCGGCTCAACCATCACTTTTAATATCCTTATAATTTCGGCGGAGTCCTTGTCTTTCAAAATTGGGCGCGGCATTCGCGGATAAGATACAAACACTTTAGCTTACAAACCCACTCACCCTCCGCCCTCCCTTTTTCTATTAGTTATATACCAGCCTTCTAGGGACACCCCAATTTGGCCTTTTAATGTAGGGTTGGTAAACTCGAACCGCTAAGCCACACTCAGTCACAAAATACCGACTATCCTACGACGAGTCGTTATTTGTAATTTGTAACAAACATAAACAACGTCCAATTAACCAGATTGCACATGAAATTATTGATGAGTTGTAAACACTGTATAATATTATTAAATAATTTCGCTTATCTAGTTGGGGTTTCTTGTTGATGTGTATTGTTAAGCTGATCTGAATTAATTTTGTAAATATTGACGCAATTGATGACGCAATTGATGACATATTGATGCAATACTGCAAAATAAAAATGCACGTTGGAGAAAATTGAGACGAATTTGTTTAAAATTCAATGATATAATAACGTATAGAAACCACGAGTAGATGCATCTAAACAGCGTTTGTTCATCGCTGTGATTTCCTCGAGAGTTTGTGTACGGGGAGCTTCTTAGCCTATCGAATTGCTCTTAATATCAGTTTAGAATGAAACAAATTTATTTTGGAGGCGAGTAATTTCTTCCGAAATAAATGCAAAGAAAAATACAGCAGCAATAATTTCGCAGAAATAACTAGAATCTGGTGTACTCGTATTCCGCCGAATCATTTACTTCCGGTCCCCCGGCCTGGTCTCCGCGACGAACGACGACTGCCAGGGAGCAAATAGGCAATATGTGGAAGCTAGCCCACAGGGCAGGTGACTTTATGGTTCGTAATTTCCGTGACCATAAAGTCAATTGCCCGCAAGACACACAATGCGACTCTTGTTTTTGTAGCTTGTAACCAATTTTTTTCTCCCTTCCATTTCTTCTTTTCTTTCTGAGCGCTTGTCCCGGTTGTTTCCAGCACCCTCACCCCATCCCCCACCCTTCTTTCTCGCCCACTGAAATTGTGGCTGGTCGCGTTGCGACAAACCGAATATACACATTAAACGCAACCACACGTGTCTTTAAGGCCGGACCTTTATGGTCGTGTTGAAGGCGCAGCTATTAATTTTTGTGCGTCGCGCGGAAAATTAACCTTCACGTGTGAACGATTGTGTAACTTCCCATCAGTTTTGGGGAGAAAATGGCCGGGTCATCTGCGACCGCGCCACCTATAATATGGAGACCTGCTCTGCAATTTTGGGTCCACCCGCCGGAAGTTGCGTGCTGAGAGACGTTCGAAAATCGTAATCCCTATATAGCTTATCGACAAGTGTAGACCTCGGCTCAACCGGAAATGAACTGAGGCATAATCTGGATCTGTACGTACATGTATATACAAATTCCAAGAACTAGTAACTCGAATCGAAAAAACGAAATACGCGTATTTCATCATTCTGAAAGGTTTTGGATTTTTAAAGGACAATATTTTGTAAAAAAAAAACGCTCTGCTGAAACCGAATCTGCTGATTATCTATATTATAATCTTAGTTTCAATCTGTCCGTTTTGGAGTTAGCTTACGACCACTTAACGAAATGTAATGAAATTTTAGCTGCAGTTAGTTTCTCAAATTTGTAGTAAAGGGACGAAATTTCATATCTCGATTTTGCGTATTTTTCAAGGCGTGTGAAGGAATTTCTGTCCCCCGAAAAATTCCGAAGGTGTCTGCTGGAATCGAAACCGCGATCATGGGGTTTTTATGGAAAACACGCTTTTTTTCGACCACTCGACATTGAAGCTTTAGGAAGTAATGCAATGAAGTGTGCATTGCGGCACAGCATCCGGGGAGCTTTATCAATGCGTTCTAATGAGTTTACTTGGTCAATCACCAGGTAATCCCGCACTGACTTGATTTAACCTTCCAGTTAAATAATCTACAAACAATTTAACCAAATTAACCCCGACATCGGTGTGAGCAACTCCGACCGCGATTGTGGCGTCTGTCTTGGATATGGTTCTACCGGGAAGGGCACCCGGTGGATCGGGTAAGATGGCAGGTGGAAGAGGGGACGCACTCGACAATCGTCACTAGTGATTCTCCCCTTTAATTAATCACACCGCCACACATGCGGGACCGGCGTTTGAATAATTAGCCCGGACCACTTTAATCTACGTATTACTCCGCTATTAATGAATTTTAAAATAATCCTCGGGGACGGACGCGCGTTCCGACCGACGATTGCAATCTCTAAATATATACTTGTACAGGCACATATATATACATATGGCGTTTTCCGTTTCCAATCTGACTGGCCCCGCGGAATCTCCGACCCCGGTTTCGTTGGGTTTATCTCGCTCGCTCGTCGGCGTCCACACTCGTAATCGGGGTCACTATTTTCGGCACCTGGCGGGCACGGTTAGGGCCACCGCGCACCTAGTACAGGATGTGCGGTAAAACAGCAGCCTCCTTGTCCCAATCCTCAACATGATGTTTTTATTTTGAGATATTTTTATTTGGAAGAAAGAATTACCTCATCGTTTGCGGTGTATTATTGTAAGGAGATATTTGATTTGTATCAAATATCTGAATGCAAAAACACTCAATGTGATTATAAAATTTATTTCATTTTCTGTTTGTCATTTAGTCTTTTGGTTGATAGAAATTTTTGTGTTGGTCTGAGCGACATTTACCTTGACCAGTCAGCAGCAGTCAGTGTTATTTCTTATTTGCCAACAGTTTTGTCTTGTCCCAGTAATTAACACAAATAATAGGATTAGGACGCCTTGAATATATACAGGGTGGCCTAAAAATAACGTTTCGCTAGAAATTTGATCATAAAATTGTAAATCTTTAATTTATTCCATTAAAATTGGGGACACATGTTGATCTTTCATTCATCAATTGGCCTTGCGCACTTTTAACTCCGTGACGTCATAATTCGAATTCTTAAGGTTTAAAGTGACGCTCGCTATAAAAGAGCGAAACGCGATTTGGTTTTTACGTAAAGCGAAAATTTTCAGTGCTTGGTAATTTCTAAATAAAAAATTCCAGATAAAAACTGGACTTTAGGAGGTTTGAAGGTAGTTGTGAGCAACATTGATGAATGTGGATGTGCTGATTGCCGTCATGGAAGCACAAGACCAAAAACTGCGCAAAATGTTCAGAACATTTCAGACGTTGCACGATTAGTGCTAAGCCAACACCAGCAACAATTTTACTTGAGCTATCAAGAATAGTTTAATTGTTTAATTCTTAGTCCAAAAGACAGCTGATGATCGCAGTGGTGTGCGTGGCACCGTTACCGTCTACCTTGGTACGTTAGTATGAACTTATTTAAAATCATTTTAATTTTCTTCAGGAGATGAGGTCGTTTTTCGTCAGTTGCAGTGCTTTCCTTTTAGTTTATTGTATATATAATACACATAGTCAAATCGTAACCTGCGCTGCGTCTCATGTTTTATTCATCGAATCTCCGGTCTCAAGAGGCAATGTTGAGGCGCTCGTAATAATTCACTTGATATGCGTCCTCGAGTATTCATCGGCGCATTCATGCGTATTCATATTCGTCCCAGATACGAAAATCGAATATTGCAGGCGTCGGCGTGATTCTGTTTATTAGGCAACCTGCATCTGCAAAAATTTATTTTTGAGCTGTTCCCGAGCAGTTGGTTTAGGCAAATTTGTGAGACCCTAAACAAATGTACTTTGATCGTCTTCCATAAATAATTAGGCTTATACATATTTAGCGTGCGTAATTAATAGTTGTCTTTGCTGCTCACAATAATAGCTTTGGTCAATTTCATCTGCGTATTATTTGGAATATTTCTAACCACATTGTTTTCGGAATCTTGCCCACGGCTATTTTATGATTTCATAATTAAAAGACGAAAAATAGATTATCCGAAATGTTTTCAGATCTTCTGTATAATTGGAGTTGAATCGCGCGAGAATTTGGAACCCGAGTCAGCGCCCTCTGCCGGCGGTGATCGGACGCATGAATCAATTGATGCAGTTAAAGCGGATAGGGATAATTTCCAATGATTGAAATTACTAACAAACAAAAGGTAGAGATAAGAATTTTCATTTTCTGACAGTTTTCAGCAGTGTTTAACGAAGTCAGTTTTGTTAGTAATGATTCGTCATTGTGATTTAAAAATATAAAAAATAATCTTCATGTATTTTAGACTTTCATGAAGCAGCAGCTGAACTATGACGTAACATGTACCTTTAGAAATAAGCCAGAGTATCTTGTAAAATGTTCAAATGTTACCATATGGAATTTTTTCGCCATGTCTTCGTTTTGGAAACCATTTCAACAGCCATATTGTGTGCCTTAATGCAAAATAGATTTTTCCCTCTCCTCCACTACAGAAAGTTAGGACATTATTTTTCCTGAGGCTACAATCTCCAATGTCCTCCTGAGACCGTATGTGGGGAGAGGATGAGATGGCAACGCTCTTGTTGGGCGTCGGGCTCTCGACGAAACCACGGACCTTAAGGCAAATAGAGCTTCTATACTCCTGACCTTGTACCATCTTTGGTCTCAGGATGTGCGAACTTTTGAATTTAACACACTTACTGTATGATTGTTGGTCTGCGCATTCGGTAGGAGAATTGTTTTCGCTTCTTTTTCCTCACTTGGCTGCGGAGTAAGAATTTGTGGGTAGACATTGGTTTAACAGAGTCCGCAGAGAAATCGAGGAAACATTTTCTGTCTGGATGAAAGCTAACGGGCACTTAGTGGCCGGCAATGCCGGCCGCGGCGCCACCGGGACTGCGGCTGTTCCGCGCCACCGATCATGTGACCAGCCGCAAGAGCGCTGGCGCACCCCCCGCGAAAAACCATTTGGCGCTTCCGGTAAAAATTCATTGGCACCTCGACGTGGTTGTGGCGCAGCCGTGCCGCGTTTTAGTTTAATGTAGGCAAATCCCATATGAAGGCTGCAGCAATCTCAGGCGCACTGGTATTTACATGTACATAGTATACACGTCGGGATCGTTTAGTGCAGTGGTGATCAAAATGGGGTGAGCTGGCTCACCTGTCGTGAGGATCTCAAATAAAATTTGGAATGTCGTAATAATAGCAATACTATTATCTGATGCATACCCCTTCAATTTGCAACCGAAGGTGATGCATTACTTAATGCATCACATTGTTTTGGCTTTCAAACTTCAAAAATATTGATATATTCAAAATGTTTATCATATGACATCTGGAGATACCTGGAGATATCATCTTGTTTTGCTTTGTCCTCAATAGTCGGGATACCTGTTGCTTCAATCCTTGCAATTCAAAGCAATATAATTTTTATATTTACTAGATTCTTATTGTATTTCTTTAATATTTTTTCTATCCAAAGTTGTCATGGATTATTTGTATGTATGTACATCACAGATTGAAATTCATGTAAACTGTTAACAAGTCCTAGTGTAAAATTAAAATAGAATACATGTAGTTACACGTCATGAACAGAATTCACTCCAATGTTTTTGAGCGAAGGCGCTTGGTTCGATAAAGCAAATAAATTGTATCGTTGCTCTCACGTGATTGGTTCGTTTCTTCCATCAACAATCGCTGAACGAAGCAGTTGGGGACTTCCAAAAACTTAAGTTGGGCGGTCCAAAATTTAAAAAAATTGGAAAACAAGAGTCACAAGTAGGTGGAATCATGTCAAACAGTCACTTAGGAACGAGAACGTCTCAAGCATTCCATTACGATGATGCTAGGAGTAGTTTTCCTAGCATCCCGGGACTACACGTGACATACGGTGTAGGTGATACTTTATTTTAATTGTAGCAAGGACTTCACCCCGAAATTAAGTTAGTGGCTGTGGTGTCACTGTTAGCGGAGGTTGTCGCTTTTTCGCTTGAACACTCTAGATCGCACCATTAGGCTTCATTATTTTTTCAACGCCCCCCTATTAAGTAATTTTTTAATGTGCGGGATACAAGGACGTTGTCTCACCATCTGAGCTTTCGTGTAGCTGTCTTAGACTAATTTATCATCACGCCAGGAAGCGTTCACAAAGCGTTCGGAAATATTTTTTCATTTAGCTGTTATGTTTCCAATGATCATCCGAAATATACAGTGTATACGAACTACAATGTGAAATTATATTGACGATAATTCTCAAACCCAAAAACCGAGTTTATTCTTGTCATTAACAATATTTTATAAATGTTCGAAAAATATTTACAAAATATATTTCGGGATTTTTCTAACAAAGATTGTTGAGCAAATGTTTTTAATTTATCGGTTGGCTTCACAAAATTTCTTGGTAATGTTTCCACAAGGGTTAATATCTTGTTTAAATTTTGTTTTTTAATTTAGAGTGCAGAATTTTTACAACAAATGGTTTGTTGATGTGCAATTCTGTTTATTCTCACTTTTTGTTATGTTTTAGGTAAAAAATGTTATTCCTATTATTTCAATGGCTTTGCGCATATCTGATACTATTGCTCCCGACCTTCAACGCAGAATCTTTGTTTTTGCCAACGCCATCGCGAGCTCGCCAAGAGGACTAGAGAGAGACCCCAGTGTCTATTTCCCCACACTTCCTACCTACCACACACACACGAACACGGTCGCATTTTCGCTCTCGTCTTATTCCCCACCCCCCTTTATCCCCCACACACCGAACCCAGATATTCTCTCTCTCTCTCTGTCTTTCGCCGTCATCATTCTTATGGCGCTCTTCACTTCCGCCGCCGTCCGCACCGCCCGGGCTCGGCTAAATTGAATTTCCATGTCCAACAGATGAAGGCGCGCTGGCTGCGCGAGTCGAGGCTACGGCAAGGGGGGGGGAGGGGGCTGGTGAAAAAGTGGGATGACTGGGGGGGGGGGGGGAGTGGGACGAATGCTGGAGAAGATGTGCGGGGGCTCTGGTCGTCTATTCCGAACGAGCCGCCCTGGGCAACCTTTTTTATGCCCGCCTCCCATCCCCGCCATTCAAAATAAAATAATAATTCTGAGATTTTTAAGAAAGTTACTAAAATGTAAATTATGATGTTTTTTATGAGCTGTTCTCAATTCGCTGTTTACACAGCATTGTAATTGTACTGTGTCTGTCCTTGTTTGTTTTATTTGTGAGATTTGGTGCTCCATTTTGTATCCGTAATTTTATTTTGTTCAGGCTTTTATTTATGTCTTTCCAATCTTGTAAAACTTTCATATTTATTTTATGCTTAAAGAATTTTTTTATTTTGCTTGTTTCCTTTTTCCTTTCCGAAACACTTGAATACTGGGTACACCCCCATTCGTATTCTATCAATTCAAATTGATCTGATGTTCTTGTTGTTCATCATTTTTGAAAGTACGCTCACAGTTGGTGTTCAATATCTTTTCAGATGCCTAGCGACAGTGTTTCATGTTCGATTGGTCTTTCAGGAATCGTAGTAGGACATGGATCATAATAAATAATGTATCATCTACGGTGTACCGCCGGTTCAAGTCTCAGCTGACCTTTCCAACCACCTATATTCACTGGGCATGTGCTCAAGTCGCTCCAATTCCATTTTTATAAAAGGCACTGGGCTGTATGTATGTAGGACGGTGGGCGACATACTTAGAAAGAAGAAAAAAAGAGAACCCATTTAATGTCGACGGTGCTTCATGCGGGGATCAAATTTTTCCGTTCTAGAAGATTTAATTCCGACCCAGCGCGTGGCTGGCTTCGGAGAAGCTTCCAAAAGAAATCCTTTCTTCCATATCATGTCTCGCTCAGTACTGTAAAGTTCTGTCATCATTTCGACCCAATATAATGCACACACACAAATAATATCCAAGGAATATTACCATATATATATATACGATGAAAAGAGTGTGTAGCCGGGAAAAGCTACGTAAATTTTAATAATTCCGTGTTAGAAGGCATATTAACGCATGGATAAATCGCCAGTTGATTAATCTCGATTGGTAGATGCAAATATCCCAATTTTGTCTGCTTAGATTTCGGTTTTTCGTCAATTTTAGTTGGACAATGCACTCTGTCATTGGGTGGCGCATACATTGATAAATGACGACATCAGGTTGTCATTGTCACGATTAGTGGTGGCCTGTGTTTGCTAATCTCCTCCAACATTTACCGTTCGAAAGGATAATAACCCATAATGAGTGATAATCCAAAATATCTAGATGTTACACAACCGATTATCTTGCATGCCACCAGAGGGCATAAATAAATATCATGCACAGATGCCATTCGCGTTGAAGGATAGATACATTTAAACCCCAATTTGCAATCAATGTCTCACTATAAGATTTACTTTCGGTGCATGATCACCAATATTAATATTGAAATTTGATTGAACCAAATTAATAGATAATTCAATTCGAATAATAATAGTCAGTGCATTTCGCCACTCGACCCGTTCCTAACAAGAGACTAGAGACCAGGGAAAGCATACGTCTGAGATTGTTATCGTTCCCCCGGTATTTAATTAGGTGGTGGGGCCCATGTTGGATCTCTTCCCGTAGATTTCATTAGCTCCTAACTGGCGGTCTGCCCTCGTAATCACGAGTTGTTAATGGACCGCAAGCAGCTTTCGAGTTAAGACATTAATCTAGCCGTTGTCCTGCTAACTTGTGCGAGGACTTACGGATTTCAGAAGAAATAACCCTCTCATTAACATTTTTAGTCTCGGCGTTCTTAAAGAGTTTATTCTTTTTCTTGACTCGCCCTAAATACGGTTATACATTTTTAATAGCAATTTTGTAAAATAAATTAGTGGTACGATTTCGTTTTTATTCGTTTTCAGCTAAATAGAATCGCCCACATTTTTTTATGAGGTTGGTTCTACAAGCCATCAAAGTTTCAGGAAATCGATAGCTTGTTGTCTAGTACAGCTATACGATTCGTATATTGCCAGTAGGAGGCTAATTGATTGTGAGACCCTTGTGGTGTTTTTAATTGGGGTCGGGTACTTTTTTTAATGTGCTCCTGGAATGCAGAGCTTGTGTTGCGTTGTGGCATGAATCTCCTGTCGTGGAATCATTATCTTAAGTTAAAGATAGAATGGATGAAGTTTCCAGTTCAGGCTGGTGGTCTCATGAGGATATTAAAAGGGAGGAATCGGAGTGGAGGGTGTGGGTGTGGGTATTATATGTTGTGTGTGTTTACCTTGTAAAAACGGAAGTGAAAAGTTTGTTTCTTGCTCTCGGGCGCGCTCTAAAATTGCATCGATATGTGGTATTCGTATCTCCACGAACGCGTTTTGAAGTACGGTTTTTATTGTGAAACCCATTACGGAGCTCGACTATAAAAATGGTCCCCCCGCTGTGGCTTGGCCGTACGCAACTCAGGCGAAGAGAAGGAGAATATGAAATTCTGTCCTGTCTGGACTGGGCAGGGTTGATTCGCATGAACATTTGTCGCTCGAGGAGCCCTGAGATTCTCAATAGCTCGTGAAAGACCTAATGTCTCTTGTGTCATCGGTGTATTCTTTGACAGGTGTTGGTTGCCTTGTGTCCTCTAGTTGGGTTCCAGATAACCGTTTGGTTGGTTGTAGCTATCTATTATAGTTTTGATAAAAATGTTGGACTATCGACTATTGGGTTATCACTACATCTGCTAATGCCAAATGAGGAAATGTGCGCTTTCGATTTATAAGCGCAGAGTCCATAGTCTCGACGAAGGGCAAACCAATTTTTTTGCGGTGATGGTATGATTTACAAACAAATGTATTTTTACACAATCTTTCTTGTTCGTATAGAGTACTGCATTTCTCTTTTATCCAATAGATTTGGGAAGACGTCGATGGGGTTATAAAATAAAAAAGTCAGGAGATTGAAGGACACAATCGTAAGTCGATGACAAGTCTCTTTATAAAAATTTAATTTTATAGAAACTTCATTTATTACACGTTTACAATGACGAATCGTAATCCATGTATAACTTAACTATATGTCGACTTGTCGTCGACTTTAGATTGTGTCCTTCAATCTCCTGACTTTTTCATTTATTTTTTAGTTCAAAATTTTAAATGCCGCCATGGTATGCATTAAGTGCGTGCGTGTGTACAGTACTTAAAGTAATTTACTTCGAACATTGTTAAGGCTAATTTCACGTCAGAACTATTCTTGCAGACGATCTGTTGACATTACCCATGACATCAACAACAGTAGGACATAGTGTAATAATGTCTCATGAATGCACAATCCAGACACATGTACTTTAGGCAATGCGAAAGAAGAAAAAAATAAACCTGACGTCCTCTGTCATCACGAGGCTTCCAATAAGGCTAACATGAAGTGGAATGTGGCGAGAACGCGACGAGAGACGCTGAGACTTTTTTTTTAATTAGTCCCATCGCCAAGTGAAGTGGCCGATCGTGGAATGCGCGCAAAATTCCATACTTTCTGGACTTGGAGGGGGACGTTTTTGGTGGTGGGGGGGGGGAGCTCTAGCCATTCGTCGTTTCTACATTTGCGTTCCTGGAACGAGACTAATACATCAGTTCTTTGTTTTCGATGTATGTCTTAGGATCAGAGAGTCGTGGAATCGTTTCTACATTTGCGTTCCTGGAACGAGACTAATACATCAGTTCTTTGTTTTTAATGTATGTCTTAGGATCAGAGAGTCGTGGAATCGGTTACAAAATTGCTCACCCCTTCAATTCAAAAATCAAAAACCCAAATATGAGGTCATGAAGTTTGTTGTGAAGTTTTCTCGTCAATTCAGATTTGAAATATATATTGTTGCAACTGCTTTTTTAAAATATTTTGGTGGTTCGTCATAAAAAATATTGGAGTTTCTACTTTTTTATCAAGAAATATTTTGTTGCAATGTTTTGTTCATTGATTTTGTGTTCGTAAACGTTTTTTTGTCTAACCTAAGTGGTGCCTAGACAGGTGAATAGCCAGCCTAAGTAAAAGCGCTACTATTGAATAGAATGTGGCTAAATCTATCCATATTGCGGTATGTTGTCTCTACGTGTTGTTTGTCTGCTAACGAACGGTTGATGGTTGCCACCCGACACAAACGGAAATATAAAAAGGTGGGCACTGTTGCTGACGCATTCCGAAATAACAGTGACGTAACCAAGGGCATTGCCACCCGTCACGTCTCCGCCCCCAGCTATGCCGCCCTCCCAATGCTATATTCGGAGAAAACACGCCCAGTGAACACCCGTGATGAGGCCGACCACAATTGATTAAAACTTTTACAGAACTTTAAAATAAGGATGCTACACCAGAACGCCTCACCTATTCCAAAACCCAAGTTATCATACACAGAAAAGAATAGGAGCCGTTGGTAATGTTAATTAAAGTGCTGGGAATTGCAGGACTGCAATTATAACTCGGCAACGAAAATATTTTAAACGTAAAAATTTAAAACATCTTCTCGAAGATAAAGAAATGGAAAATTTGCGAAACACAAGTTGTGTTTGTTGCAGTTTGTGTTTCGCAAATTTTCAATTTCTTTATTTATCCTCGAGAAGATGTTTAAAATATTTTCGTTTAAAATATTTTCGTTGCCGAGTTATAATTGTAGTCCTGCAATTCCCAGAACTTTCATTACCAAGTTATCATTCTAAACACGAGAAATAGCATTTTCCGCTTTGACAAATCCATGGACAGAAGTGGAATTAGAATTGGCGGATATTCGCATTCCCAAACCATTTACCAAAACGAATTAACATAGTGATGGCAAATAATTTGGTCTGGAAGCAATACGGGAATCATATCATTCAAATCTCATTCATATCATTCGTTTGTTGCGCTAGTTCTATCACTTTAGTTATCGTTTATCGGGTATATTTACTCCGTGGTCACGTATTATTAGTAAATGCCGAATCTCTGGTCAGATTAATCAGTCACCAATTTGTTTTATTCAGTGGAAATTTGCGCAACAGCTTGCGCTGTTACCGCAAATGATGGTCGATGACGCAAAATGACAAATGCCCGCAGATGGAAACTTAATCAGTCGACATGAACTACGCGGAAACTTAATCAGTAGCCGTGAATTATGATCGGTTTGTTGTAGAGGTCGGTGTCTGAGGAGGACAACCCAGTACGACTGCGAAGTGAGTTCGCAGGCAAAGCGTGTCGACAATATATCGTTGAGACCTAGAAAGAAGAAGAAAAAAATGCGAAAGCTGTTGCCGCAACACTCGAGGAGCGCAATAATTCTGCCATTTCGTGAAAGTGAGCATGAAATGTGTGCATGTTTATAATACTGATGGGGGTTGTTGCCTGAGAATGCCGGGGATTTAGTTATTGTGTCAAGATTGTTCGGAAGCGCGCGCGCCCACGAAATGTATGGGAATGGGCTGGGAGACGGGGGGGGGGGGGTTG